>RJWJ010027718.1:0-22003 GCA_004363605.1 Indri indri
AGATCAATCCCTCACCCTGCCAGGGGAAGGGGTGCTGGTCTTGAATCACCTACAGGGTGCCCATGCTGGATCGATTTCACTCCTCCTCAGGATTTGCCCCACTCTCCTGGAGTCCCCAGGCAAGTGGCACCTGGGAGGGCTGGCGGGAAGGGAGCTTGCAGTGTGAGTACCCCTCAGTCTGCTGTAGGGCCCCAACAGGAAAGGTCCCGTTCCTTGGAGATGCCTCCGTGTGATGGCTAAATTGTCTCTCTGGGCACCCATGGGTAGGGAGGGGGAAGGAGAGAATGGAGTGCTATGGCGTCTGCCGATGGGCTCGAGCCTGGGCCTGGGGAGGTGCCCCAAGTGGGCTACGAGCCCGGCACTGAGTCCGCAAGAGGCCCCACTGCTCACTGGCGGCAGCCGTCTCTGGGCTCGTGTTGGCAGGTCTCTCCAACCGCTTAGGAGCCCACCAGTAGTCTGAGATGCAAGGGAAGGGAAAGTTAACTGCTCCACCTACCCTTGTCGCTCGTCTCTAAGCCTCTCGGGACCCTTCTCCTTCTAGTTCTCCTCCGCAATGTCTTCCCGTGGAGTCTCCTGTAGTTTCAGGCACCCTTCCTTCTGACCCTCACCCGATCTGTGTTTCTCTGCTAGCTTATTTTTTTCTCTTTCTTCTAATTCGTGTTTTTTGCAGACACTCTGACTGGCAGCTTTTCTCGTCCGCTGTCTTGGCTCCTCCCTCAACTTGTTTTTTTGTGTTTCACTTGTTGACAAATTTAAAAGTTACAGATAATTTGATATTTCAGACATAATGTAGAAAGGTACTACCTGATTTTATAAATTTAAAAAGGAGCTTTATAAATTTAATTAAGAGGATAATAGATAAGAGCTTTCCTTTAAATAGTGTTTATTATATTACCATGGTATAATTTTTCTCTCTCTCTGTGTGTATTCTTCTCATTCTCTCTTTTTACCCTTGTTTTATGAGGGGAGGAAAGGAAAATTCTTATTGTAGTGTTCTTAAGATCTGGGATGTAGTGGGTGCTCAGTAAATGTTAAGTTGAAAAGATGAAAACATTTTGATGGTTCTATGGATAAAAAACCATAGCTGACTTAGGGGTCATTCAAACCAGGTATTCATTCTGACATATGATTCTGAGTTTTCAAGATCTCAGTTGTGCCTGTAGGATGGCATTTTTTGAGTACTCAGTTAATTCAATCTCTAGAGAGTTGTGTCTTGAAACTTTCAAAGAGGAAGAATCCTCTTTTTTGCAGGAAGTAAATATTATTTAAACTGTTTTGATTTGAAATATCTGATATAGTAGACCAAGTTAACTTTCATATAACCTATAGAATATACTTAGGTAATTCTCAACTTCAAGAAAACAAACAATAATCTTGCTTTAGCTTTTGCCTGTCTTAACCATGACCTTACCTTCTAGCCTTCTGACCTCATTTCATTTTATTCTTTTCCATAGTTCTATGGGAGATTTTTCTGGGTATTAAAAAAATTCACAAAATGTAGACATATGGTGTGAGGAATTACAAGAAACAAAATTACCATCATCCCCATCAATAACCTCAGTAAACATTTTGGAATACATGTCTATTCTTATTCATATGTACATGATATTAAAAATCAACATTTTTATATTATTTTGTATCTTCTTCTTTGACATGATTTTTAATGGTTGTAGAATATTCCAGTATATGAACTGTTACAATTTCCTGTTATTTTCTTTTACTTTATTGTGCTTTTATAAATATTATATTTGTTAAAAATCCTTTTATGCGTATATTTTTGATCATCTCTTAATATGCCCTTAAATTCAATTTTTAGAATTCCTTGAAATCATTGGAAAAGTTGTACATATAAAGGCTGTTAAATAGATTTTCCAAATAGTCCAATAGGAAGTTTGTGCCAATTTATACTTCCATAATCAGGAAGTGAGAGTGCTAGTTTTTCCATACTTAGCCAACACGAATGTTATTTTTCTGCCTTTAGTTTTATTATAATTGTCATATTTTTAGTTACAGAAATGTGATGTTTTTCTGTGTAGACATTATATGACAATATGGTATTGAGAAATAGGTACGTCTTTGAAGTTTTGAGTATCAAAATCCAAGGGGAATTCTACTGGGGAAACATAAATGGAGAGATATCCTGCGGAGGGTGGCCCTGCACTGGGGGCTGGGTGGCCGCTCTTCTTTTTTGTGGCTGTGTCCTTTCTGTGGCCATGGCAGGAATGGCTTCTGCATTAAGGCCATATTTCTTACTATGTATGTGGTCTCTGAATCCACCGCACGGCACTCCAGGCAGCCACGGTGAATTGCATGCCCTCTCGTATCCCCGGCCAGAGTTTGGAGAAAACAGGCAATTCAGAGAAGCCCAGATTGGTAAAATCGCTGCTATGTGAAAGAAGGAAACTGAAGTCAGTTCGAATAAATGCTGGTTCCTCTCTTGGCACCCCATCTCTCTGGTCAATGATGGAAATATATTTTCAGAGACCTCTTTTCCTTCTACAGTTGCTAATTGATCAGGAACCGTTATCCTACCAACGTTTGGTCACCGCTGAAACATTTGAAGCTGGTATGCCTTTCTCTGAGTTGGAAAAATTAGAAAATGACTTAGAAAATACGTTAAAAGTTGTGGAAAAACACTTGGAATCCAGCGATGAAGATGAAAAGGTTGGTTCAAAGACATTTTCAAAACCATGGTGTTCTCATTTTTCTTCTCCGTTAATCATATTTTTACATCAATAACATTTACCCATAATAATCTGCCAAACATAATGAAAGAGATCCAAATGTGACTTTCTGATGTGTATCAGTGTAAGATTTGCCAAATGATTTATGTAATAATTAAGAAAAAACAGACACACTTTCTGACTAAAGGTAACCTTCAGTGTTATCTAACTTCTGTTAAAGTTGCTTTGAGATATTTTAACTTCAAATCTAAAGCATTTTAGAAAAAGAAATCTTTTGGTCATTCAGAACTTTGTAGGTTAGTTCTCCTTCTTGGGAACTGATAGTGACACTGCATTTTTCTTTCGAGTAAATTTTTTCCCATTTAAACATTCAGGTGGATGAGGAGAGAGCCCAGATTGAGGAAGTTCTACAAAGAGGAGAACAAATGTTACATCAGCCTATGGAGGATAACAAAAAAGAAAAGATCCGTTTGCAGTTATTACTTTTGCATACAAGATACAACAAAATTAAGGTATTATAATGGGAGAGTCTCTGTTGTATTTAAATAACTTACTCAGCCCTTGCCATTCAAATGTGTGTTGTTGCGTCATGGACAGTTTAAAACAAACCAGTTGGAATATTATCTCCTCCTTTCTAGTGTGTATTACTGGATATGTTTATATTTTGGATGGAGCAGGACTCAAAGAAAATAGAAACATAAAACCTTATTGACTGTTTCAGATTTCTGATTATACATTAAGCCTAAAAGAGACCTATCCCTTTCAGAAGTAACTTCCTCCTTCAATTCTGTATTTTATATGTAGAGGTTTTTGCCACGTCAAAAATATTTCTGGTTTACAAATAAATAAATTAGCGGAACTCTTACACTATGTTAAACTTTTTCTAGAAAAAAGTCTTATTACCAGCTCCCTTTTAAATGGCAATCTTTTCAGCTGTATTGTAAGTATGCTGGTGTTCACCAGGGGTCTGTTCTTTGGTAATTCCCTCTAGAGCCAGTTTTATTTGGTGATTTTAGAAACTGAGTAGATTCTGTTCTCTTGGCTTGCTACCTATTGGATGTCTCTAGGTACTGCAGCCTTGCGATATGTTCTAACCCGAACTTGCTGTCTCCCTCCCTCTCTTACCTGTGTTTCTTAGTTCATTCCCTCTCTTAGTTAATTACAGTCATGAGCTGCATAACAACACCTGGGGCAACAGCAGACTGCATATACAATGGTTTGCCCATGAGATCGTAATACCATATTGTTACTGTATCTCTTCTATGTTTACATGTGTTTAGATTCACAAATACTTACCACTGTGTTACAGTTGCCTACAGTATTCAGTTCAGTAATGTGCTGTACAGGTTTGTAGCCTAGGAACAAAAGGCCATACTATGTAGCCAAGTAGGAAGCTATTCCATCTAGATTTGTGTAAGCGCATTCCACCATGTTCCCACAACAAAATTGCCAAAACACAAAGTTATCAGAACGTGTCCCCACTGTTAAGTGATGCGTGACTGTACTTTAAAAGATAGCCATTCTGGCAAGGTAGAAACCTCAACATCATCGTCAACTACTTCTTTTTCCTCACCTCTCTTGTTCCTCATAGCACATCGAGTAGGGATTAAAACCATTGGTCTGAGTGAAGCAAGGTACGGGTCTGACCTGAAGTTATATATAGCTCTGCCAGTTGCTTGTTTTATGACTGTGGGAAAGTGTCCTAACTTCTCTTAGTTCACTATCCTTTCTTTAATTCAAACTTACGGTTTTCTGTCATGAGTTATTACAGATATGTTCCAAACTGGTTTTCAAACGTCCAGTTTTTCTTACTCTACCATGCCTTCCATATCTTTCTCTGAATTATTCCCCCCGAAGTCATGGCTCATCGTGTCATTCCTTCACCTAAAGGTCCGTGCAGGAAAATATTGCAAAAAACAGAAAGAGCTTGAAGAGCAAGGTTTGCCAATATAATGACATACCAAGGGTTCATCTGACCTCCGGCCACCTCCTCTTTGATTTGTTGTCACCTCCCGTGTAGTATAGCTATGCTGAGTTTCTGTACATTTCCCTAAGCACATCACATGCCCTGGCACCTCTGGGATCTTGCCGATTTTATCCCCATACCCTGGAGCAGGATTTATCTTTTTATTTTACCTGAAAAATACACTATCTTTTAAGACTCAGCTTTTTTTTTTTTTTATTTCTAACATCTATCAGATCATATTATAGTTTTTTGCTTTATTCTTACTTTTTAAAGTCTCTTTTTACCCTAGTACTTTTTCCAGGATTCAGTCCATATCTTACTCATCTTTGGGTCCCAAATCAGAAATTATTACTGGTACAAAACAAATAATTTTTAGACTTTTAATATATAAAATACATTTGTTTTTTAAAAGTACTAATATATACTATTACAGGCTCATTTCATTTTGGTTTCACTAGCATTAATTATTATAATTAAAATACCTTTGTCCTATTTCGATAGGCCAAAATATGGTATGTACTTCTTCAAGTCCATAGTTTTCAAGCTGATATTGTTTTTAACTGTGAACATTAGAGTCACTTGGGGAGCTTTTTTAAAAAAAAATAACAGTGCCCAAATCTAACCCCTAAATGGATTAAATCAGAATCTCTCAGGTTGCATCTAAGTGCGGACATTAAAACAAAGAAACAGACAAACAAATTTAAAAAACCCAAAAAACTTTATAGATGATTCTAATGTGCCGTTAGGATTGAAAACCACCAGTTTACAAGCCCATTTTCTTATTTGAAATATGTATTAAGTGATCTTTTCCCATTTGTTGACTAGAATCTTACAGTTTTTAAATATGTATGAGCTCTTTATAAAATAAAGATATTGGTTGGGCATGGTGGCTCACACCTGTAATCCCAGCACTTTGGGTGGTTGAAGTGGGAGGATTGCCAGGAGTTTGAGACCAGCCTGGGCAACATAGCAAGACCGTGTCTCTACAAAAAATAAAAAAAATTGCCAGGGCTGGTGGTGCGCACCTGTAGTCTGGCTACTTGGGAGGCTGATGTAGGAGAGTCCCTTGAGTTCAGGAATTTGAGATTACAGTGAGCCACAGAACAAGACTCTATCTGTCTCTTAAAAAAAATTAAGATATTAATCCCTAATTTATCTTCTAATTATTTTACCTTTAACAAGCAACCATTTAAAATTTTTGTTTAGCCACACTTGATTCTGTTTAGTTCCATGTTTTTCCTGTGGTTTGATAATAACAGAAAATTTTTATAAAATACTTATTTAAAATAAACTCTTTTATCTGAACTTTAGTTCGCTGTTATGACATGAGCTACATCATGTAACATTATCTCATCTCAGTACTGACCTGTAGTATATTTGTGTTTCTGTGTCCTAGGAGAATTCTTTAAAAATAAAATTATCCAGAAGTAAAGTCTGAGGCAGATCTCGAGGACAATTTTTTTTCTCGTAGGGCATTTTGATTGATCACTCTCTTGGGAAAAAAATCTATTTTGGGAATTTAGAAATCACATGTTTAAAGCTTGAACTGCCTTTCTGCTACTGCAAGAACATGACGCCTCAGAAAAGAATCTTGGATTGTCTTTATAGTCTGAGGAGAAAGTGAAACAGTCTTAATGAATGTGATTTTTTTAGAACTTGTAACATTATGTGCTTAGTATCTACTGACCCTCCTAGTTCACCCTAAAGCCTCAGGTACATGTGGCCTTGTAGAATGACAGTCTGTTTTGTAACTGCAGAAGCAGCACAAGGAATCCTGGTCTTGTAGTAGTTGCTAAGGTATAAATGTGGCTCCAACCAATTATCCACTAGATCAGATTTTTAAAAAAATCTGACAGATAGTATCTAATGATGCTAAATGAAGAAAGTACTACAAAGTTAAATGTCCTACAAGCACAAAAAAGTAGTTGGATGTCTGGAGCCTTTTTGGTCTTAGAAAAACATAAGACCTCCCAGCAAAATCCTGGTTAATAGATGGAAAGCCAAGCAGGGAAATGGGTTTCAGCTTCTTATTTTATTCCTTTGACATGATTACTCAACCTATAAATACTTTCATTGGGTTATTTTCTTTTTCCTTAAAGTTAAGAGGAGGCACAATGGGGCCTAATTTTGTGATCTTCCAAAAAAATTGGCCCATTTGAAATGAAAAGCTGAAAAAATTATTTTTAATTTTTTTCCTTTAGAAAATATTGAGCATCCTTTTATTCAAAACTGGTTTCTGGGTGGATACATTATTTATTTTAGCATTCTCTTATATTTGCTTTCTTAGATATATGGGTAAATATCCAGAAATGCTTTCTGACTAAAATTTGAATATGTGGCATTAGGATAATAAAATTAACATTAGAGACACTTTAATTAACGTTAATTAATTAACATACGTTAATTCTGTTGATAAAATCAGGAAGTCTGCAGGCCTGCTTCTAACCTGGCTATCCAGGGCTGCCCATCAATTGATGAAAGCAGTAGTTTAACAAATGCTAGGAGGCAATAGATGCGGACCTCTAGGTTTAATACTATGTTATTGGCTCAAGAATTTTAGTCATGAGTCTTGGTTTCATTTAGGGATTATAACCATTTTCAAGATCCTTAACTGAATGAACATGTATGCGTGATCATTTTCACCATCATCTTTGAATTTCTAGAAGAATATAACTTTTTAGAAGTTCAGCATAGGAGAAGTGAAAGTGTCAAGGAAGGTACCTCAATTCTGAGTAGCTGCTCTTTGTCCCTTTGCGAGTAGTAGACAGCATTTATTAAGTTGTAGCCATCTAGGAGTGAAGGACTTGAACTCCTGAAAAACCGGTGTTCCATCCTGGTCCTTTCTTATTATTTAGAAAGCTTTGAGTAGAGGATCCTGAAAATCTATATTAGGGCAAAAGAGGAGTCCATGGAGCCTCAAGTCTCTCTGAATTTAGCATGTTAGGACCTACTGTCTCCTACAGGATATTCATGTTCTGTAATAAAGTTCTCAGAGGTTAAGATTATATACTGAATTACCTGGTTATTATTTTAACCTAAAGCTCCCTTTGCATTTCTTATGTCATAGAAACATGTGTAATTTATTTATATTTTCAGCAGTGAGGCCCAGAGTGTTTAATCTAATTGTGATATTTTAAAAAGTGAAATAATAATGGTATCAAAGTATGTGATTTCATACAGATCTTTATGATTGGCAGCATCTTCTCATTCCCTCAAAAACTTAGAAAGGAGTTGCTGTTTCCTGTGTGCTAAATGAGTTTAGATGACATTGGTCTTAAAGAAAAGCCTTTCAAATATTAACGTATTAATGCTGTTTAGCAGCAGGCTGCAGATGAAAATTTGAGTAAAGATTGTTAAGGATTTCTGTAGGAAGGCAGGTTTGAAATTAAAAAAAAATTAAAACGAAGTTTTTTGAGTTTAGTTCATGGTATTGAATTCCTTCACACAATAGTCCTATATTTTTTTCAAGTTGTTATTACCTACTCATTGTGGGGATATTTTATGATATATTCAGTATTTTTTAAAAATGTTTTTATAGGCAGTCCCTATTCAACAAAGGAAAACAGGTCAACTTGCTTCTGGAATTCGATCATCACTTCTCCCCACAGATTATCTGGTTGAAATTAACAGAATTTTACTTTCCATGGATGATGTTGAATTATCACTTAATGTTCCAGAGCTAAACACCGCGACCTATGAAGACTTCTCTTCTCAGGAAGACTCTCTGAAGGTGAACCTCCCGGCACTGCATTTGAATGGCTGTAGTTAATGTAGAAATAAAGCAAGGAATTGGTTATTGTGCCTACTTAGATGGTCTATATCTTTTAAAATTTGTGCCAGGGAATTAATAATGTATATGAATGATAAACCTTTTCTGTATTCTCTGATAAAATATAATCAAAAAATTTTAATTTTTTAAAAAAGTGGGTATGGATTTTTAAGTGTGCACAGTTATTAATTGTTTGCAACATCAGAGCCTTTTAAAAATCAGACTCAGACCATATTCCTGTCTTGTAAACCTGACTGTCAGTTGATGTAAAATGTCAGCATTTAACAGGCCATTTATAATGCTTTAAGACTGGTCAGTTGTTGAGGTGTGGAATGGCATCTTGATTGTAAATTAAAAGTCTGTTAAATTATATCAAGGCATTTTTGTATAACTTGATTGAATTTAAATATAGTGTCACAATAAAATCACTGAGATAGGTTTGATAGTTCATTTCTGTCATTTAAACTAACATTATTAGACATTTGAAAATATAACTAATTCTAGCTTCAAACACTTCATTTCCTTTAGAGAATGTTAATAAAGCTTCTCATATGTCATGTACAAATGTTACTTTGAACATCTGTGAGGATTTTTATTCCCTCACCGTTAGTATATTATGTGACATTCCTCCTACTTTGGCCAATGTAGGGTATTATTTTTTTTTAAGTTTCCAGTTTTCTTTTTTTTCCTTCTTAGCTTTGCCAGTTTTCACGAGCAACAGTTATTAGGCCTCATTAATATTTTAAATGAGTGTTATACAATATAAATTTTTGATCATCCGTGATTCCTTTTTTGGTTACTTTGCTGGGTTTTGTTAATGTATGATACCGTATTTTTAGAATATCAAAGACCAACTGGACAAACTTGGAGAGCAGATTGCGGTCATTCATGAAAAACAACCAGATGTTATTCTCGACGCCTCTGGACCTGAAGCCATTCAGATCAGAGACACTCTGACTCAGCTGAATGCCAAGTGGGACAGAGTTAACAGAATGTACAGTGATCGTAAAGGGTATGTGTAAATAAAATTAATGTTTCATTTTTAAACAATGCCTATAAGTTCATGGGCCATGGAAATGGTCTTGTGCACATTGAGAACATCCTTGTAATACATTCTGGTTTGATAAATTGTGATGAGTATAGTTCCTTAAAGAAAGAGGAGTCTGATCACATATAGATGCCCATTTATGACTTAACATCTTAATGGTATGTAAGCACTTACAATTTTTAGTATCTAAATAGTGTCCATGTTCTTTAACAAAAAAAAATTGAAAAGGATTTTCATTAATATCCGCTCTCTCTGTATACTTGGTGATAAATGTGAGTGAAGAACAGAGACAGCTACAGATAATTAGAATCCGTATATAACCCCAGACCCTTTTTTATAAGCTCCTGTTTAAAAGAATGTTTTTGAGCCTCCTTCTTACTAGATTTTTGACCAGGCCTATTAATAGATAGAAATAAAAACTGATAAGATTTTTGCCAGTAGCTGTGAATGTGGTAAAGAGGCAGATAAGATATGAAATAGCCCAATATAAAGTACTGTGTAAGAGGAACATTAACACAGAATAATACGTTGGAGACATACACCCAAAACCTAGGCATCATGTTCTTCATTTTTTAATATCTTAGTCTAGAATTTCATGTGACCCAGCAATTCTTGAGAAGATAGCTTATAGTGGCCTTTCGTATATGCCTTTGTATGGATTTTAAGAATTATCTCTTTGTACATTTAGAAAATATCCTTTTAAGCACATTTTTATCTGTAGTTTTATTAGGCTTGATTATTAGATGAAGACAAATTTGTTAAAAAAAATAATAACATTTTAAGGCTCTGGATTATATCTTGAAACTTTACTCTACCCCTGCCAAACAGTATTTATAAAAATGTCCTTGTTTTTGAACCCTTGCTAACATTGGCAGGCTTTTCATTTATTTTTTTTTTAATTTTTGCCAATCTTACAGTGATAGATTGCATCTCAATTTTATTTTCACTATTTGGTTATCACTGAGATTTGAATATTTTTAAAATATATTTATTGGTGATGGCTTTGCAAATTCTACCTGAGCATCCTTTTGTATAGCTCTTTTCAGTTTAATCCATAGCTATGCTGCTTAGATTTATTTGAAACTTAATGTTCTGTGAATGATGATATTGATCTTTTCTAAGTTTAATGTTTACATTCAAAGTCTTTAAATCTTTGAAAGAACCTGTCCAGTAATATTTTCTATTCATTATTACAGTATCTCAAAAATTGGAAATTTTGATTGTTATGTAGTTATTACACATTTTTACAAACAATAATGAATATTTTAATATCTTCTCGCAGTGTTTTGTTTGAAGTGCTCTTATTTTTGTCATGCCCAAGAGAAAGTTGCTTCCCTGTGGGCAGTCAACAAATATTAACTGAATTTTAAAAAGAATTTTCATGGAAGAAAGCAATATAAGCATTATTTAGGGGTTACTGAAGTTACAGACCATTTTATTATTTTTAAAGTAATAATATCATACTTTTATTATAGCAAATAAAAATTTTATTAATATCATTAAAATTTCAGAGATCTCTTCTACCTCTCCCAGCTCTGCTGCTCTAAACAAAAAGATAAAAAAAAATTCTTTATGATCCTAATCTTACAAAGCTTTTCCTTTTTATACTTCTTTTGTGTATTTGAATATGATAAGCACTGAGGTTTTACTCTATTTCATTTCTAAAAGAGTTAGGTTTGCACGGAGGTCTCAGTAGCCTTTTTTCTCATTCCTAACGTGGACTTCGCACGTGCTTCTGTACTGTGCGGTATTCAGGTAAGTGGGACACTCAGGATTAGTCACCACCTGAAGTATATTAGTCTGCTAGGGCTGCTGTAAAAAGATGCCACAGACTGGGTGGCTTACACAACAGGCATTTATTTTCTCACAGTGGAGGCTGGAAGTCCAAGATCAAGGTGCCAGCAAAGTTGGTTTCTGGTGAGGCCTCTCTTACCGGCTTGCAGACGGCCGCCCTCTTGGTGTGTCCTCACATGAGGGATCTCTCTGGTGCTTCTTCCTCTAATAAAGGCAGCAGTCCTTTCAGATTAGGGCCCCACCCTATCACCTCATTTAACTTTAATTACCTCCTTAAAAGCTCTATCTGCCAATACAATCACATTGGGGGTTAAGGCTGCAATAGATGAATTTTGGTGGGACACAGTTCAGTCTGTAACATAGAGATAAGGGAGTATCAGAAAACTGAGAAGTGTTTTGGCCCTTTGGGCTTTATTCTATCTGGGAACGTTTTTCTGGCAGTACAATAACATTATTTTTTTTCCCTGAGAGAATAATTAATCATATTTTACAATGCATGGTGTTTAAATGTTAAGTGGATAAATTTGGGTAGGTTAACATGCGTACAGCTAATCAATCTTGATTTTCCAAGCCAGAGAAGGCTAAATCTTCTCAGTTAAAAAGCTGCCTTAGTGTGTTTGGGAGTGTGTGTGTGTGCGTGTGTATGTGTTGTGTACGTGTAAGTGTGAGAGAGAGGGAGGTGGGAGGGTGATGGTGTGCGCATATTACTTTGCTCTTGATGTGATGCCTTTTTCTTTAACAAGAATTATTAATATTTACCATATTTACCAATATTTACCAACTCACCATAAAAATTGGTCTTATAGAGCAATGAACTATGAATTCACTCATTTGAGGGCTTTCAGTTTAAATGAGATTTGAGTTTCTTTTTTTAGAAAAATTGGTTCTGGGCAGTTCTGGAAAGTTTGGAAACCTATTTTGTTTCTTGTCCTCTAGTTATTTTGATAGGGCTGTGGAAGAATGGAGACAGTTCCATTGTGACCTTAATGACCTCACACAATGGATAACGGAAGCTGAAGAGTTGCTGGTGGATACCTGTGCTCCAGGTGGCAGTCTGGACTTGGAGAAAGCCAGGAGTCATCAGCAGGTGAGTGCTGTCAGAGGAGGGGCATCTGCTAAAAAGGTTGCATTTGTGTTTAGCATCTGGCTATTAAGAGGGGTTTCAGAAGGGGGGACCAAATACATTAATTTTTCAGGAGCCTATAAACAATTTGTAATTTTTGTTCCAGTTCTAGTTTCCAGTTTCAAAGATTTAAGAAAAATTAGTCATGTAGAATTTTTGATCAGGATTTTAAAGAAATTTAAATAAAAAATGTGGCAAATGTGAAATACAACTTTGTTTCTTAAATTTTATATTCAGATTAACACTTGTAATATTTTATACCCAAGACTATATCAAAGACAGAAAAATATATGCATACCTCACCTTTGTTTTCTGTACTTAACCTCTTAGGCATCTCATTTTTCTTTGTATCATTGATAGTTATCATAAAAGTAAATTATTCTTGAGCTATAGCAGGGCAGCTGCTCATGTAAGTCTAATTCAGTCTTGGGAAAATATAACACAATTGCCGAATCAGTTCTGCTGATAACAATAGGTCTTTAAAAATAATGGTAGAAAGCAAATAAAATTTTGATTTTACCATTGTTAATAATATTTTCTCTTTTATTAAATTGTAAATATGTGTTTTATGTAGAAAGTTCTTGAGAAGTTAAATAGAATGCTTGTATTAATATTTTTCTTAGAGGCATGTTAATGCATTTTTGTTATTTTTGGAGTTACAGTGCTTAAATTTGACTTTAAAATATCCCGTTCGTCTGTTACTTAAAAATTTGCAGACCAGTGAAGCAATGTCTCAGTAAAGGCACATTAGGGTTTGCTGATACATGGTAGGACATAAGGGTATATGGGGATAATTATATATATTTTCAAGAGATTCTTGCAAGTATTTATTTGGAAGAAGATGAGCAATTCACTTTAATCAAACATGATTGATGCTTATGCTTTAATTAAATGGCTATTGTTTTACATTATTAGGATCTTCTATTTCACTGTATTTTGACTGATGACATTCATGAGGATGGGTTAGATTTGCAAATAGATTTCATTTAGTGTATTCATTGAAATATAATTAAATTATTTTAAAATGCCTTTTTCATGGACGTAAAATATCCTGCCAGGAATTTGTTTCTCTAATGCTTAAATTGATGTCACACTACTTAAGTGGTTTCACTGCATCAGAACAGTTTAATTTAGGAGAGGCATTAATCTTGAGTTGTGCTCGATTGTAGGAACTCGAAGAAGGCATCAGTAGCCACCAGCCCAGTTTGGCAGCACTAAATCGTACTGGGGATAGGATTGTCCAGAAACTCTCCCCGACAGATGGAAGCTTCTTGAAAGACAAGCTGGCAGGGTTAAACCAACGCTGGACTGCGATCATTGCAGAAGTGATGGATAGGCAACCCAGGTGATTTAGCTGTGATCGTTTGAGGGCACAGGGATAAACATATTTTAGGTAGAATTTTTTAAGGTACAAATCGATGAGTTCAAAGTTCTTTTATTGTCTGATATTACAATAAGGATTTTACTGACACTGATAACCTTCACTGCCCACGGTTCCCCTTACTGTATTTTAGGTTCTCCATAGTCTCACTTTTCTACTCAGATATCATATGTATAAAAAGCTCCTTTATATCTTTTATTTCTGACTGTATATTATGAAATGATGATTATGGTAGGAAATTAAAGTAATCGAAAGAACACACCAAACCTCTGGTCTGAAGGTCTGGGTTCAAGGTGAGGCTTTCCCTTTGCTTATTTTCTGACTGAACCTGCATTTGTAATTTCTCTCACTACATTATTCTTAGTGTCAAAAGGTGTACTCTATCTATGTCAGTGCTTTGCAAATAATAAAGTTCTTCATCTGTAGAATATAATAAATATATGATCGTTAATTTTATGTCACAAGGCCCCAGAATTTATTAGGCATCTCCTGGTTGCAAATATGTTTTATTACCGGTGAGTATAATACTCAACATTATCCATATTTTATAAATTTAAAATTATTTCAAGTTATTTTCTGAGACAGTTAAGATTCAATGAGCGATTTCTCCTTTGCTTAATTTATTTCATCTCATTAATGATCTTTTTGTTTGTTTGTTTGTCATTGGTAGTTTTGGGTTAAAAAGTTCAAGATTTTTTTTTTTTTGCTAATTTTAATGCTGTAGATGATGCATTATTTCAGTGATAAGCTATTTTGTTAAAGGACTGTTGAGGACTTTATCAGGGTCCAGTATTATAATATGACCTCAAATATTCAAGTATGATGTAGCCTATGGTGGCTTTTTATTAAAAAATTTATTATATTTTGTGTTTTGGTAAGAGACAAATAATAATCCGTATGTTTTGGTTGAGAGATTACCACGTGGCAGAGAGAGTATTTGGCACTTTGCACACAGAGCCTCATTTAATCTTCACAACTACCCTCTTAGGGGACTGTTAGGCCGATTGTACAGCTTGGAAAACTGAGGGTCAGAGAGAAGAGGTTAAGTAATTTGTCCAAGGTCTCATAGCAACTAGGTGATGGTGCTATTTTGTGCTCTCAAATACGGTGCTGTACAAACTTGGGAAGACCACAGAGCTTCCTCCCAAAGTTTTCTCCTCTGTAAATGAGAACTCTGTCACCTCAGAGGATTGTCATGAAGATTAAATGAGACAGTGTTTGTAAAATGCATATGACCTGACTATTCATAATGAACTCTTAAAATATCTATTTCTTATGAAAGTAAGCTAACCTAGAACTTTTTCCCCAAGCATTTTATTGCTACATTTTGCCAATGATAGATTCATTGATGTGAACAATATTTATCGAGCCTTGTGTTTAGCACTGGGGATATAAGTATGACTAAGGGACTAAGAAGAAGAGAATGATTGAAGAAAACATCATTAGGAAGATACAGCGTTGTCACAGAGGCAGGTGTGATGGGCTGTGGAATTTAGGTATTAGAGAAGAGGGATGCTTAAGCTGTTTTTTTTTTTGAAGCATTTGTAGCAATTTCCCATGAATATCTTCTAGGGAGGGCCTTTTAGGGAAAAGCTGTAGAGCAGGCAAACGTGGGAGGCATGAATACCACGGCCATGTGAGAGATCTGCTGTGGATCATTTGGAGAGGAGAGTTCAGAGGACCAGCGGGGTAGGATTGGAAGCTGAGGGTCCCATAAGATCTTACATGTCATGCTAATCAGTTTGCATGGAGAATTCTTCTAGCTTGAAATGAGGTTTCTCCTTGGCTTTCTTAAGGAAAAACATGTACTTCCTGGCAGGGTATTAACAATAAATGCAGAAATTTTCCTAAAGATTTTCAAATGGATCTCTGTGGAGTGTGCCAATTATAGCTCCTGAAACTAACAAGGTGAAGCTAATGCTTACTTAACTCACTTTTGGGAAGTGGAAAGAATAATGAATCTCTTCCCCAACATCTTATATTTTGACTGAAGCAGTATTTGTTTTCATAAATTCTTATTAAACTTCACTTCAGGTTTGTAATCTGTCTTAAATAGGGACCACCTTGGAAGAGCTTGTATGTGTACTATTATCAGAGTCACTGAGAATTATCACATAGTTTAATTTGTTTTTGTGTTTAATGCCTGTAGTTAAATATTTGCACAGTTCAGCAACTTATGGTGTTATTCCTTAATGAGCAATTGTTATCTACTGTTTGAACATGAATTTATAATTTGTTTTTACTCTTAGGGATAACATTTAAAATGCAGATTATATTTAGCTAGTTTGCAGATAAAAATGTTGGGTGACTCAAATATGTCTTATTGAAATTGCTTGATAATGTTAGTTTCTTTCATAGTTCTATTTTCAAAGTACTAAATTAGTTATGATTATGAAACATTGGCAATTTAAATTTCAACTTTTTTTTGAAACGAAAGGCCCATAAAAGTATTTTGAGTGTTTCCAAAGATGTTATTTAAGTTAAATACTTTCCAATAAAGTTAAATACTTTTCAATACAGAGGGTAGAGTACCTGTTTTATTACTGATAGTCTTAACAATTAGTACTATTGCTTGGTTTATTTATTTTTAAATCTTGAAGTAGTATTCTTTCCCGGTGGATACTTAAGAATTATGATTTTGTAGTGATTTTCATTCATTTTTTAAACATTATAATACTCTTAAATATTATCGACTATATTAAATATATAAATATTTAATTTTTTATTACGTATATTGCACTAATATATATTATTTAATATTTTATTACATATATTACACTATCATGTTAGGCCTTTTGTGATTAGAAATAAAAAGTTATAGCCATAAAAAACATAAATTCTTATTTGGGATGACACAATGTAATTCATTTAAAAGTTGCATTCTGTTAAGTTAGTAGTTAATTATAGAAGCTATAAAAATAATGATACCACCCAGCTTTTAATAGCTTTCAAACCCTTTTTTAAAAATACATAATCTTATTGTCATGTGAGTTCTAATCATATTCCTATCTTTTGACAGATGGTTTATATTCTTATAAATGTTATTCTTACATTTGAAAGATCTAATTAAGGCAGTTCCTTTTTTATATTCATTTGACTGTTTTACTTGCATCATTTAAAACCTTTGCTTTTTTTTTTATACATCTCTTTTTACAACTTGGTGCTATATTCAAATATAATACTTATTATAATGAACTAACCAAATTTACATTTTTTGGTCTTTCCCAATACTTATACAATTTTCCAATTCTCAGTACCTTGCCTTGTTCTTATTCTTTCTTTCCTATGAATAAAGTAGAATAATAGTGAATAACCTAATGTGAATAACATGTCATATAATGATGGCTTTTTATCTCCATGGAGTACTCAAAGAGAATTATGTATTTTTCCTTATTATTTTAGATAAAAACATTTTTCATGTTTAAAAAAAATTTCTATTATGTTGCACAGTGGTATCCAACTTAAAAAGTTTTGTGTATTAAGTTTCTATATAATTTTTCATGATGAAAGAAGATAATATTCTTTAGTTCCAGTGTTTTTGAATTAAGGAAAAATTCTTCTTATTTTTCTATTATTATTAAACAATTTTTAGCACTGCAGAATGTATGCAATACTAAGATTCATTAAAAAATACATTAAAATAATTATTAGGAATTATTTATTTTGGGAAGTATTTAGTTGGAATATCCAAAGCAAATATATAATGTTCTCCTTTAATTAGATAATTTTTCTCAATATTTTTCAATAATGTTTTCTTTTAGGCTAAAAGGAGAAAGTAAGCAGGTGATGGAATATAGAAATAGGCTAGATGAGATTATCTGCTGGTTAACAAAGGCCGAGAATGCTTTGCAAAAGAGATCCACTGCTGAGCTGGAAGAAAACCTGCAAGAATTAACAGTAAGTGGTTTATTTGTCTCTGTATTTGCCAATGCCTTTTGATGCTCAAACATTACACTTCAGAATAAGATATTGCATGACTGAAGAAGAAAAGGAAAGAAGCTTTGTACTTTGTGGTAAATGTGGTGGACTTGCAAGAGGAATATCCCTTTTTATTTTTTAAAGAGCAGCTATAGTTTTGGTCTTGCAGAGGTAACGCTTCACTCACATGCAAAGGACAAACCATTGTGATCTCAGTATTAGATCAAAGGTTTTTAGGATATTGTGAACTGACTTTATCATTTTAGAATATAATGGGGTTGTAGAGTATAGTTTTTTGCTTTTAGATTTAGAAGATAATTACTGATTATTATCTATAAAATTGAGTTTTACAAGAAAACACTGACTTTCAGAGTAACTCACTGTAGCTTGCTATAGGCTTAGTGTCATGACTGTATTAATCAACACATTTTCTTTGTTGGTTCGCACCCAACAAGAGTTGTATATGTATACAATCTGTAAAAATACATAAAGATATATGAATATGTAATATATCCAAATATTCACAGATTTTTGTATCCATAAACTCTCATATTTGTTGCGCTAAAAACTAAAATACTGTTGCAGAATAATAGGCATAATGTGCTCTTATTTTTATTAAAGAAAAAGAAATTGTGTGTGAGTGTGTATAACCACACGTGCATGCATAAAAGTATGCATGAGAGGATATTTACTAATTACATGAGAGATTTTTGTCTATAATGGAGTATGGTTGAAGCATTTTGGGGAAAGAACTTCATACTGATGAAAAATATTATGTGGCAAACATTTATTAAGTTTTCCTTTAACATGTGACCACATCTAACAAGTTTCTTCTTTTTTTATCTAAAAATTTCAATGGTTTTCTTGGAATGTCCCTTTTGTAAACAACTTTGGGGGAGCTACAAGTGGTGGAACAGTATATTAGGATGGGGTGGCAAGGTGGAGATTAAGAACAGAATGTTAAATTAGCAACCTAAATGTAATATATATTATATACTATGTTGCTATTAAGAGACAGAGAGGGTGCCAGAGAGTGCTTTTGTGCAGGTACACACACAAATGCACATTGAAGGTGTGTGTTCATTCCCTTGTCAGTTACAGTTTATCAACATGAGTTCAATTTTTCATTTAAGAAATTAAAAATCCATATTTATAAGAATACTTTCCAAAGAGATTTCCAATACAATTCTTGAACTTTCCCTGTCTGATAACCTTCTAACCACACCTGTCTTCTGACTCCTGTAGGACTTAACCCAGGAGATGGAGATGCAAGCTGAAAAACTCAAATGGCTGAATAGAACTGAATTGGAAATGCTTTCAGATAAAAGCCTGAGTTTACACGAAAGAGATAAAATTTCAGAAAACTTAAGAACTGTAAATAGTACATGGAATAAGGTGTGTATACAGAGTTACTATAACACATTTCTTACATTTATTGATTTTGTTGTCAAAGAAATGGGGTCTCATAACTGTTTTTACTTTTAAGTATATCCAAATATGAGCACGTTTTACTAATGCTGATTAATGTTTACAATTATTTTTTTCATCTGTCATAGACAGAAGCATGTATTCTCGAAGAATACCTTTTATTTTACATGATATTCTTTGTCCTAGTGGATTTGTACATTATATACTACATTAAATAATAATATATGTTGGAATTAGGCAATAAAGTGCTGGTGATTGATTGTAATTCTGAAAATGAAGACCTTAAAATAGCTTCCTGATGTTGCACATGAATTATCACGCATGTATGTTTATTTTTAATGATTTTATTCATTCAATATGTATTTATTAATACTAGGTTCCATTGGAATGTAATGGCTTGTGACTACAGATATGACTGAGATATCTTTCCCTCATGCCATTACTTTTTCCCAGTTGAAACAGTTAAGGGTAGATGAAGTCATAGATTTCTTTTCAGTTTGGCCTGGTACATGCCCTATCAGAGTATGAGGTCTGAGTGGAACATTGAATGGATATGTCTGTGCCCTTGGTTTGGATGGGCTCCATATCAGTCATTTTCTCTCTGCTTGGTCCTCTTAAAATGGTAGCCATTATCCTATATCTAATGATGTAGGTGCTTTATTGATCTGATCTTTCTGATTGAGAATTACTGCCTTGTTGAGTCACTGTTACTCACACATCTGTAGCCCTGGCCTGGACCTCTGTTCTTACTCTAGACTTGCACATACAACTGCCTGCTCGGCATCTCTACTTGGATGTCTAATAGGAATCACAAACCTACATGTGAAATTGAGCTCCTGACATCCCTCCTCCAACCCTCCCGTGCCTTAATGTATATCTCCCACCTCAGTTAATGGCAATTACATCCTTAATATTGCTTAGGTCAGAAACCCTGGAGTGAATCTTATGGTGTATAAATTATATCTCAAAAAAAGCCCCCCTAAACACCCCCAAACCAAAAACTATACCCTGGAGTCACTGTCATCAACTTCTCCTTCAAAATACGTATCTGCTTCATGGGTGGGTTCGTGGATGGCCAGATGGCTACATACAATAAGGCAAATGTAGCAGAAGTTTGGCAATTGTAGATATCAGGTGGCACAAGACTGTTTCCTATACAATTCTTTCAACTTTTCTTAGGCCAAAAAATATTATAAATTCGACTGCTTCTCACAACCCCCATTGCCACTAACTTGTTTCGAGCCACCATCATCTCTTGTCTTGATGACTGCAGTGGCCTCCTTGCTGGTTTCCCTGCTTCCTTCTTTACCCATTGTCAGTCTCCTCTAGACAAAGCAGGCAAAGGGAACAGAATTTAGATCACCACTAATGGTTTTCCATCTCGCTCAGATGCTTGCTGTGACTTGGAAGGCCCCTGCTGTCTCTCTGACTTTGTCTGCCTGCTCTCCCTTACACTTCTCTGTAGACATATGGGCCCCCATGTCACTTGCCAGCCTCAATTTGTCCATATGCTATCAAAGCACATATATTTATTTAACACTAAGGATGGCAGTAGGTATTGTATATAAAAAGGCACGGTGGTCAATTTAGACAATGCTAAAGCTTCTATCATTACAGGATTTCACATAGATTTTAATATAATTCACTTTGGTGAATTACGAGTGTCTAAGACCAAACAATGCTTATTGTGCAGAGAATCTCAACAAACACGCTTTGGGAAATACTTTCTGGACTATTTCATTCATGCAAGCATTCATTAATATATTCACTTAATAAGTCTTCATTGGACTCCCGCTTAATGCCAGGTATCATTTTAAGAACTGGGAATACAACAGAATATGGCATTGCTTCTGAGCCAAATAGCCTATCATGAGTGAGACAAGTACAGAGGCAGTTATACAGGTAGCCATGGATGTACAGACGCAGTACCTGCCTGGCTTTGAGGGTAACCATGGAAGGTTCTGTGGAGGAGATCACATCCAGGCTCGTTTGTGAAGGATGAATAAGTACAGGTCAGGTGAAGAACGGGGGAGAGGACATTGTAGGGAGAAGCAGCAGCAAGTGAGAGGGTCTGGGGGAGACATGGAATGAGCACGGTGCGTTTGGTTTCTGGAAGTAGCTCAACACAGACATAAGGCTGCGAGGGTCTCAGAAACCAGATCCTGGGGGCCTCACGTTGCATTACAAGGAATTTGAGCTCCATCTTGAGAACAATTCACTACTTTGAGAGTAGTGGGCAGCTATCAATGGGTTTTAAGCAGAGGAAACTTATGTTTTTGAAAGATAACTATAGCTGTGCTATAGAGATGGATGGAGTGATCCTAAGAATGGATATAGAAAGATTAGTTTGAATCGTTAGAAAGGTTTACAAAGGGGTTGTCAGGGAAGACAGATGTGATTTGGACATGTCTAAATATCCAGTTGATAGAAAGAGCTGTACCGAAGACATGTTTTGCGGGGCGGGGAGGTCTTCGATCTCTCAAAACTCTATTTGGTACATGAAACCATTGGAAACCAGGACTCAGGGAGAAAGTCCAGGGTGGAGGGTAAGAAGACCAAAACACCTACCATGTAGGATGTTGGTATTTGATGCACAGGCAGAGGAAAATAAGCCAGTGAAGGAAACTCAGAAGACCTAGAGAGGTAGGAGGAAAGTCAGGATTGCAGAGTATTAACAGAATTCTAGGGAGGGAGAGTAGGTAACATTCAGTGGTGCAGAGCAGTGCGGGTAGCTAAGGACTGGCAGACGCTCTTGTTAGCAATGTCGGTGGGGTGGACTGTGTGGATAATGAGGGTGTTAAGGGAAGAAAAGCTGCAGCGTTATCATTCAGAATAACACCTCCTCTTTCGAAAACATGATCATCTTTATTTATACAGTATTCTTCTCTTTCT
>RJWJ010027719.1:0-21975 GCA_004363605.1 Indri indri
GTCCTACATGCTTTCCCCCTACCAGTCAGTTTTGTCTCCTTTCAAAATATTTAATCGATTCCCCTCTTGTCTCTAGTAAGAAATTTGAATTTAAACAGATAAACAAAAGTTGTTCGCACTATTGAGTCTACTTTGCCTCAGGAAGGAAAGCCTGGGGTTAATTATTGAGTTTGTAAAGAAACTTTTTATTATGGAAAATTTCAATCACATACAAAGTAAAGAGAAGTATATGAACCTCAATCTTGTTTAATCCATAATCCTGCCCAGTCCTCACCTCCCACCTACTGAATTACCTCGAAGCAAATCTCAAATGTGTCATTTTTATAGATTAATATTTCAGTATGTATCTCCTTTGTAAAAACACCACAATCCATTATCATGCCTTAAAATATTAACAGTAATTCTTAGATATCATTAAATATTTAGTCAGTGTTTCATATTTTCCTTATCGTCTCAAATGTTTTTAATAGTTTGATTCTTCAAATCAGGCTCTAACAAGGTCCATCTGTTGCAACTATACCATCCAATGGGAAGCATTAGTAAGTAGCCAGCTACTTCGCTCAAAATCATTCCTCTTTTAATTTCTAGCCCTCAGCCTTACGAGCAAACGGTAAATTCTCTTTCGTATTTGTGTACGTGCCCTCGATACGTTTAAAAAGTCCAAACGGAGGGTGGCGGAGAATCGGGCGGTTGCAGGCCCGAGCGCCGGCCTGGGCCCGGGGAAATGGGCGCCGCCGAGCGCGCCGGCGGCCGGGCGGGAGACGTCTAGTGACGGTCGAGGTTACAGGGGCTCGGCTTAAACGCGGCGTTTTAATTTGCTGTGAAACAAAATTGTTCCCTTCCCATTCCCGGGATCGTCCCGCTGGCGTCGCGGTGGCGTGGCCCGCACCCCGCCGCTCTCGGCGGCCCCTGAGACCGCGCGGCCTCGCGTCCCGCACCCGCCCGACGCTCGGGCTCTGAGCGCTGCACCGAGACGCGGCCGCGGCGCAGCCCAAGCCGAGCCGGGGCGGAGCGCGCGCCTGCGACCATCCCAGCTGGCCCGGCGGCAGCTCCTCGGTCAGGTGGGGCCCGGGCGGCGACCTCGCCCCGCGAGGGCTGTGACCCGGGCTGAGGCGAGGCCGGCGCGCCCAGGCGGGCCGCGTTCCACCCCCGGCCCCCGGCGACGCGGGCGCGGCAGCTCGGGAGGGGCGACCACCCCTCTGGAGAGTCCTGGCTTCGTGGTCTGACTCACCTGCGCTAGGAAGGGCCGGGCGAGGGTTCAAACCGCCGTTTGAGCCCCAACGCCCCGCGGTCTCGAGGGTAACCGTCCGACCAAGTCTCCTCAGTTCACTTTCTCCCCTCAGGGCTTCTGCTACCTATGGCTGCCGCGAAAACTGCGAACTATGATGGACACTTCCGGCCAGAAAAATTAAAAGAATGGCCGGAGCCCGAGTCAATTTCTTTAACGAAGGTGAAATAACGTGGCCCTTTGCGACGTCGTATGGGAAATAACCCTTGAGTTTAGCAACTATTAATATTTTGCCTTAATCACGCGTGTATTCCCAGAATGGGTGGGGAAGCTGCGGCCTTAGGTCCTTAAGTGCAGCCTTTTGACTGAATCCAAATTTTACAGAACAAATCCTTCTATTAAAACGGGTGCAGCAGAGAAAGGTGAAGCTTTTCTTGCCTTCTTTGGTGCTTAGAAAAGAACAATTTTGAAATCAGAAGGCCTCAGGTTCCCCGTCCCTAGTAAGCGGGCGAAAGAATCCGTTGAATAGGAACGGCCGGCCGGGATCAGATTTGGCGGAGAGTTCCTTGTCGCCAGCCTGAGGGCGGGCGAGCAGGGGAAAGCAGGGACCCCAGCTCGCCCTGCGGGACAGGCCAGTTAGTTCTTTACACTTCAGCGTCTGGGAATGATTTTCTCATAAAGAAAATTTCATTGTTTTGTATGATCCTATGATTTGCCTCGCTGTAAACAAACAAAAAAACTCTCGGAAATTTCCTTTATTTTGCCCCTTTTGTCGTGGTGGCAGAGTAGTGAGACAATTTTTGTATGTATGTGCACAGAAAGCGGTGGATTTCAGAGAGCTGGTACAAATCATAACATCTTCCTTATATTTTTTCTGGCAAAATTAGGAAGAAGGAGACATCAAAGACAAAAACTATTTAAACAAAAAAAGATTGTTTGAGAATCTGACACAGTACACCGAGTGTTTATAACATTTGCTAACAATCTTACTAGAATGTGTAAAAAAAAAAAAAAGATTTCCCAAGATGCTTGGAAACATGTATGTTTTCCATCTCTTCAAATAAATAGATTGATTCAAAAATTATATCGTAGAATCAGGAAACATGTTTAATTGTTTTACATACTTTTTCAGTTGCCATCTTAAAATAAGTCTGAGAAGGTTTTTAAAGCAAGATTCTGTTTATATTGTAAAGAGAGTTCTGTTTTGGGAAAAACCTGAGTAGCCGTTTGAATATCATTTTAGATTTCATGTGAAGCTATTAAATATATGGGTAAAAACGCAACTCTTCTTGTTGAGATTTCTCTTTCACAGATTTGGCATTTGAGTTTGGAGTTTAAGTTGTCTTGATGCATTCAGTGTGGCAGAACAGAAGGAAGAGCCAGGGATAGACTAAATAACATAGTTCTAAGAACCTGTGTCATTTTTCACTAGAGACAATTTTTTTAGGTAATAGTATATCTCTTCCAGATCCTGGAATTTTATTGCCTTTTCATTTGTTCCTACTTAGTCCTGTAAGAACAAAAGCTGTAGATCAGTTCATAGCGTTCTAACTGAAAAAGCCGTAAAGTGGGGATTTAAGTGCATCAGCTTGACCCAAACTCTTAATGGAAACAGTAAGTCCCCAGACGTGAGACAATATCTGTAGGAGACCAGGAGTTAGCACTAACTAGCTCTGAGACTCCGGACTGGTTGAACTAAATCAAACTTTTTGTAGTTTTGACTTATGAAGAGACCTAGCAGAAGGCAGGAAACTTCAAGGGCCCTTTAAAACATCCCTAATGAATGAATGAATGAACGAAAAGAAGATTCATTTTATACAGAATCCCTTTAATTAGTAAGCTGCTTTGTACTTTAAAAAATAGGATTTAATGATACGACTTCAGGGGTTTGTCTGGGTGGAAGGCTGAAAAATGGTAGGGATTTAGATGAAATAAGATCAACTCTGAGTTGATAATTGTTGAACATGGGTGAGGGGTTCATGGAGAGTAGTTTTTGAAATTTTCCATAATGAAAACTTACAAAATATACTTTAAGATACAGCCATTAGATTTACACTAAAATTATTGGTAAAATACACTGAGTTTTGTCATTCTAGTTTGTTTCTTCAGGATTTATATCCTAATATTCAATTTTGTAATTTTAGGTATCGGCTAGAGAAAACATTGATGAAGCTGTACATGCAACATTATTTAGAGAAAATTATGTTGTGAAGGTAAGAATTGGCTATAGACTGTGTTCTAAGTGTGTTCTAGGGGAACAAGAGTGATGTCACCATGTCAAAGAGCCTCATTTTGCAGGGAGAATGAAGCTCCTCTGCAAAATGAGTACTTGTTTGTATAATACTATGTAGATCTGAGATTGTGCCACCTCCTTGCAGGATCACTAAGAAGTCCTAAAGCCTACTTGGATCTGTCCTGAAGGGATCTGGGAAATTGTTCTAACTGCTCCCCTTTGTCCTGGTTCTGAATAGAAATTCTTTTCTACTAAAACTTGCCTCGTTCTCATATGTTCCCACATTGCAGTGGGGATATGTAAAACCACCAGAAATGAATTAGTATTTAAGGTTAATGACCAAGCAGTAACTGATAGTCACTATGGAATCAATAAGCTTAAGAGGGGTTTAATTTCAATGAGAAGGAGGGTGTTATAGTACTTTGACATTTGTATTTACAATTTATGACAGAAGTGTACATATATTCCCATTTGAGCATCCAAAGAGGTAGGTGGGATTAACCTCCTTTTATAGATCAGAGAGAGGCGTCAAAGCAAGTCTAGTGCTCTTTCTACTGTACCAATTTTGCCACAGACTTTCCTGACAGTGAAAGCTAGATGTGGACTGAGTGGCCAAGGAATGCTATGAAATCCTTAAAAAGAAGCAAGGATTACCTGAGTTAGGAATGGTTTAGTCTGATTCATGAGTTAGGTGCAGTTTAATCTGAAGGCACAGTCGTGGTTTAGAACTTTGAGTTCTTCCTGCTCTGTGGTCTCAGGTTCTCTTACTGGACTTTATTCTGTGCTTCAACTGTCTGATACTAGGACTTCGTAACCTGAATGTGGCTGAGAGCTTATGAATGGGGACAAGTGTTTTTTCTTCCTTATTTACATGACAATAAATGAAAATTTTCTTTTTTTTTAGTTGTTATACCTTATTATTATTATTTTATTTCAGTGTATTATGGGGGTACAGATGTTTAGGTTATGTATGTTGCCCTTGCCCTCCCTCCCCACCATGAAAAATTTCTTAATAATTTATTTTTCTTGTTTGTATCACTTCATTAGAGATTGGATAAATATTTTCAGCATCTCGGCCAGGCGCGGTGGCTCACGCCTGTAATCCTAGCACTCTGGGAGGCCGAGGCGGGCGAATTGTTCTGAGCTCAGGAGTTCGAGACCAGCCTGAGCAAGAGCGAGACCCCGTCTCTACCAAAAATAGAAAGAAATTAATTGGACAGCTAAAAATATATATAGAAAAAAAAAAATTAGCCAGGCATGGTGGCGCATGCCTGTAGTCCCAGCTACTCGGGAGGCTGAGACAGTAGGATTGCTTGAGCCCAGGAGTTTGAGGTTGCTGTGAGCTGGGCTGACGCCATGGCACTCGCCCCAGGCAACAGAGTGAGACTCTGTCTCAAAAAAAAAAAAAAAAAAAAAAAAAAAAAAAAAAAAAAAAAAAAAAAAAAATATATATATATATATATTTTCAGCATCTGGATACTTTTAAGGAAAGAAGAAAAGAGATGTTGCATAAAAAATGGGTGGTAAGTGTCGCAGAGCCTCTTCAACGGAGGATTATGGAAAAAGTAATTTCATATAGAGGGCTTGAAAAATGAAACAGGAGAATTTTGAATATTATTTAAAGCACACAAAATGGTATGGAGAATTTTTTTTTTAAATAAAGTATAATATGAATATTTTACTGGTTATGCAAATAGTCCCAAGCTTAATTTTGTATTTAAGATGAATTAATTGAACTGTAATACTGCATTCTTAAGCCTGGAGTTTCAAGTGGAAGGGATAGGAGTATTGATCTGGAACTGGATTTATCAGGAATGCTTTTAGGTAAATGTTAATAGAATAATAGTGCCTTAAATCATAAAGCATTTATTTATTATTTACCTAACAAGAAATTGAGGGCTGAGTGGTCTCATCGTGGGATCTGGCAGCATAACAATGTCAAGTTTTTTTCTATTGTTCTAGTCTGCTGTCCTTGGTATTTTCAGTTTATCCCCATCATTCTCACAGTTGCCTGATGGTTGCTTACAGCTCCAGGTAGTAGGTCTCTGTTCAAATTAGGATGAAGGGGCCAGGAATGGTGCCAGGGGGCTCTTCTCTTATCCTGCTCCTTTGATCAGAAAGCAAAAAGAGTACCCAGAAGTCCCTAGCTGACTCTCCCTTAGGTCTCATTGGCCAAGACTGGCTCACACAGCAAACCCTAGCTGTCAGCAGCGCCAGGAAAGAGATTGTGCAGCTTTCTAATCTCTGTAGTGGAAGGGGGCAAGGGAGAATGGGGTTGATGGCTACTGAGTTAGCCGACCATTAGGTGGAGGGTCTAACAGTTTCTGTAGTCTGTTCTTCTGTTTGCTTTTACAAAACAATAAAATTTAGTTTCTTATTTTGAAGATTCTGTTTAATTTTGAGGTCAGGACTCTCTTTTGGAATTTAGGCCACCTATTTGCAGTACCAAATTTAAATATGTTGGCTTTAGGTGTGTACTACAGGATCCCGCCAGCACCCCACCCCAGGTATTAATATTTACTAGTGATTTAGAGTAGTTTAGCTGGATTAGAGCATTTTAAGCCTGAATATGTACCTTAAATACTTCTTCTTCTTTTTTTTTTTTTTTGAGACAGAGTCTCACTCTTTTTGCCCAGGCTAGAGTGAGTGCCATGGCGTCATCGTAGCTCACAGCAACCTCAATCTCCTGGGCTCAAGCAATCCTTCTGCCTCAGCCTCATGAGTAGCCAGGACTACAGGCATGCGCCACCATGCCCGGCTAATTTTTTCTATATATTTTTAGTTGTCTGATTAATTTCTTTCTAATTTTAGTAGAGGCGGGGTCTTGCTCTTGCTCAGAGCTGGTCTGGAACTCCTGATCAAACAATCCTCCTGCCTCGGCCTCCCAGAGTGCTAGGATTACAAGGCATGACCGCGCCCGGCCCTTAAATACTTCTTCCTAAACACCCTAGGAGGCAGAGCTCAAGATTGAATACAGGTCTCTTTGAAACCAAAGTTTTTTTTGTTTTGTTTTGTTTTTTTGAGACAGAGTCTCACTCTCTTGCCTGGGGCGAGTGCCGTGGCGTTAGCCTAGCTCACAGCAACCTCAAACTCCTGGGCTCGAGCAATCCTACTGTCTCAGCCTCCTGAGTAGCCGGGACTACAGGCATGCGCCACCATGCCTGGCTAATTTTTTCTATATATATTTTTAGCTGTCCAATTAATTTCTTTCTATTTTTTGGTAGAGACAGGGTCTTGCTCTTGCTCAGGCTGGTCTCGAACTCCTGAGCTCAGAACGATCCACCCACCTCGGCCTCCCAGAGTGCTAGGATTACAGGCATGAGCCACCGCGCCCGGCCTCAAAGTACAAATTCTTACAAGTTGTGTCCAGAAATGTGATGACACAAGTGTAGGATGGGGAGGCCACGCCTTAGAAATGGCATGTGTTGAAATCCAAGTGATGTTAAATGACAGTAAATTCAGTGTGGGTCAGCCATGTGAGCCGGCTTCCAAGAAAATGTCTGAGCTGTCAGGCTGTATTAAGAGAGGCTGTGCTAGAGTGGGCAGCATCAAAGTCCTGGTCTACCCGGTCCTTATCCCGTCACTCCTGATGTCACACTGTTGAGGGGACGCTTGCCAGTTGTAGAACCTTTAGAAGAGGGTGGAATCTTGACAGCTGTTCATGGGAGGAAAAGCGGAAAGAAGTAGGGTATTTAGCCCAGGAAGAGAAGACGTGAGGAGGAATGCAATCTTTAAATGTTTAAAAGGCAGACTTATGGCTAACATACTTAGATTAGTATCTGCACCTGGAAGTTACAAGGCAGGTTTAAACTCAGTATAAGGACAAATTTTCTAGTGGTTAAAATGGCCAAAAAAGTGTCTGTCTCATGGAGCAGAAAGTTCTCAAACTAAGGCTTGTGGACGACTTGGGACTAAAGCTAAATGATTACTTCTCCCAGAAGGTGGTGGAGCCCCACTGAGTCTAAATTACTTCTGAGGCTTCTTCTAGCCCTCTGCAGCTATGCTTTTATATAAAAATGGAATGAAGTATTTGGCTTTTATGAATCTTGCAAAGCAGTTTGTATGTAGTGATTTGCTCTAAAGTATATTTTTTTTTCCTAAAGGAAATTGTATCTGGAGAACATTATGATCCTGAAGTTTATGATCCTTTTTATATGAAGAAAAAGAACCCAAGCTATGGAAAGGTAGAGTAGGTTTATTACTTATATTTATTTATTCTTTGGAGCTCTGGAGTTGGGGAGAACCTAGTCATCTCAGAAGTCTTGTAATTATTCTCTGTTCATTAAAAAAACTCCACAAAAGCATTTCTCCTGAGTTCTAGAATAGGAGCCCAAAGTTCCTATTGGGCTCTGAAGGAAATTTACATTGTAAACAAGGCATGCATGTGTGTGGTAATTTGTTCATTCATTCATTCACTCCCATTCAGCACACTTGAAGCACAAGAGGGAGAGAGAGATGTGGACAGTGAGTGTGGTGGGGTGTGTCACTTGTGTCATATGAGTCAGGGCAGGGATCATGGGACTCAGGAGAGATCACCTTTCCACTAGAGGTATAGGATGGATGGTCGGGAAAAGCTGCTCAGAAGAGCTAATAGTTGAGCTTATAATGAGTCTTCAGATTTTTTTTTTTCTTTGAGACAGAGTTTCGCTCTGTTGCCGTGGTGTCAGCCTAGCTCACGGTAACCTCAAACTCCTGACCTCAAGCGATTCTCCAGACGCCTCGGCCTCCCAGAGTGGCAGGATCACAGGCGTGCACCACTGCACCTGGCCTAAGTCTTATAATCAGCAGGGATAGGAAGAAAAAACTTTCTTCATAACCTCTGTACGTCCCTGTGACACAAACTCCTACTTCTGGTCACCTGCCCTTCTGTTCTCACAAGTCCTTGAAGACCAGTCAGCTTCCCCAGGAGGTGCTCTTCCCCCAAGGCCGGGTCAGGAGCACTGCCTTATGCTCCTAAAGGGTCCCGAGTGGACTGCTCTCATGACTAGATTGCCATTGTATATGACTAGGCTGTTCTAGACTGAGAGATCCTCGAGGACAGGTCCTAATCTGGCTGTGGCGCATGGTGGCGTCACAAATACTTACTGACTGATGCAATGATACAGTAGAACCCTGAGCGGAAGCATGTCTCTTCCACTGCCCGTTCAGCCATGTAGGCTCTGTGTGATATCCTCATCCGAGGCAGGTGATATTTACCCTTCCATTGCTCTGTGGAGTGACATTATTCATGGGTCTTTATTCTCAGCTGCTTTGGTGTACAGCAAGACCATACTTGAATGCTTAGGACAGACTTTTAAAGTTTAATACAAACTATACTTGGGGCCTCAAAGAGTCTCATTTTTCTTGTAGGTTACAGTGTCACCACTTTTTGATCCTCTGTTTCAAAGACAGCAAGAGGTGGATGAAGAGAAGAGAGCTAGTCTTCAGTATGAGACAGGTGCTTTGTGATCACTGGGCTTCATTTTTCGAGACTGCTAATTGTCAAGCGATTTCCTACTCCAAGAGCAACTGGAATTGTCTTTAGGAGTGTTGGTTTAGATTTTTTTACCTTCTTGTAGGAAAGCAATATTCCATAAAAGAACTTAAAGAAATAGAGACGGCCAGGCTGTGTGCCCGATTGCCCCAGTTCACTTTCACTCTACACAGCAAGATTCCAAGAGAGTGGCGTAAAGCCTCCATGAGACCCAGAAGTAAAACTCCCGGTAAATGCAGGTACAGATGAGCAAAATAAACCAGCAAGCAAACATTTGTTTAAGTGCAGTTTAGTTTATTTCCTGATGAAGATCTTATAACTAGTCACATTTTTTTTAGTGGTTTATAGTTTTATTGTTATTACTAGCATCACCTTTGTTTTGGGAAATATATGTAGAAGACGGTATAATACATAAACAGATAGCAAATCCCCTAGCCAGGCCTGTGAAATCGCCACCAGGTCAAGAAAGGGCTGTCTCCTGGTGACAGTCTCCTCCCTGCCCCAGAGCCATCTTCACTCTTTAAGTGTTCACTTCCTTGTTTTCCCTGTGGTGTTATCAACGAATATATTAATAGTTTGTCTTGCCTATTTTTTAATTTCATGTAAATGGAAACTTAAAGCATTCTTTTGTGACTGACATTTAAAAAAATCTTTATTAAGATATAATTTGCATGCCGTACAATTCATCTGTCCTAAGTGTGGACGGGTACAGTTCAGCGCGTGGCTGACTGCTTTTGCTCCCCATCACGCTTTTCAGATGCATTCATGCTGTCGCGTATAGCTCCAGTGTAGGACTTTCTGTTTTCTCTAGTATCCGTTGTGTGACTAGGACATCATTTATTTAACCAATCCACCATTGGTGGACAGTTGGGTTGTTTCTATGTTTTGGCTATTACGAACAATCTGTTGCAGGTATTTTGGTTCCCACAAGCCACATTTCGTAGGGTATGTACCTAAGAGTGGAGTTGGCTGGGTCATAGGATGATGGTAAGCTGTTTTCCAAAGAGGCTGTTTCAGTTTACAGTCCTGTCAGCATGGATGAGAAATACTGTTGTTTTACATTCTCCTTGACCTTGGCTATGGTAGGACGTTGTCATCTGAGTAGAACCGATGGCTGCATAATAGCCTTTTCCTGCTTACCAGTGAGACTGAGGTACTATAATATCTTTATTGGACGTTGGGTTTCCTCCTTTGAGAAGTACCTATTCAACACTTTTGTCATTTTTTTCAGTTGGGTTGTTTGTCTTTCTTATTGATTTGTAGGTATTCTTTATATATTTTGACTATAAACCTCTTTTCACTTATATGTACTGTATCTTTTCCTATTTTGGAGATTGCATTTTTACTTTTCTTAATGATATTTTTGATGAATAGATATTCTTAATTTTAACATGGTCCAATGTATCTTTCTTTTCCTATATAATTAGTGCTTTTTATACATTACAGTGCATTTTATACATTTTCTTATACATTAAAATGTCTCTTCCAGAAGGTTTATAGCTTTATGGTTTTGCTTTTCAAATTTAGGTTTATAATCCAATTGGAATTGCTTTTTGTGTAAATTGTTTATGGGGCCCAATTCTATTTTTTCCTCAGTACTATTTATTGAAAATATCATCGTTTCCCTCCTGCTCTGCGCTCCAGCTTTTGATACAAATTAAGTACCCTTATATGGACTTAATTTCTAGGTTCTCTATTCTGGCCTGTTAGTTTGCTATAGCTTTTTAATGAGTTTTGATACCTGATAGAATAATTCCTCCTATAAATTTTATAATTGACTCAAGTTTCATATAGACCCACACATAAATCCCAAAACAAACAAATACTTGGGGTTTTTATTTGAACTGCATTGAATCTGTACGTCACTTTGGGGAGAATTGACATCTTCACAATTTTGAGTCCTCTGATCCATGCATATGGTATGTATCTCTCCATTAATTTGGGTCTTATTTTATTTCATGTAAACGAGTTGTTCTTCTTGTGTTTTGTTTATTTTTTTTTGTTCCCGTTTTGTTTTTTAAGAGATAGGGTCTTGCTCATTGGTCAGGCTGGAGTACAGTGGCACATCATAGCTCACTGCAGCCTTGAACTCCTGGGCTCAAGTAATCCTCCTGCCTCAGCCTCCAAAGTTGCTGAGATTATAGGTGTGAGGCACCGTCCCCAGCAAGGAGTGGTTCTTAATCAGGACTCATGCTGCCCTGGCACCATTTGGAGACATTTCTGATTATCAGGGGAGTGGGGCTTTACAGGCATCTAGTGATCAGAGGGCAGGGATGCTGTTAAATACCCTGCAACAAAGAATTATCCAGCTCCAAATGTCAATAAATACTATGGATGAGAAATCATGTCTAATGGCCTTGTAGATTTTTGGTTAGATTTATTCCTAATTATTTATATTTTGTTACTATTATACAAAATTTTATTTTCTAGCTATTTGAAGTTAATGTATAGAAATAAAATGCTTTCGTATATTGATTTTTTTATTTGGCAGCCTTGCTATACTTTATTAATTCTAATATTTTATCTATAGAGTCTTCTGGATTTCCTACATATACAATCAATATTATATGCTAATAACGGGAGTTTTATTTCTTGTTTTCTATTCCTTATACCTTTTATTTCTTTTCCTTGCCTTACAGTAACAATCAGGATCTCTGGCACAAAGTGGAAGTGAAGTGATGATAGTGGGCTTCCTTGTATCATTCTTAAACTCAGAGGGAGAGCTTTCAGGTTTTACTGTGCTGTACATTACTTTTAGATCTCCATTAGTAAATTAAGGAAATTCACCTCTATTCCTTGTTTGCTGTGAGTTATTTTTTAAGATATCATGAATAGATTTGGAATTATATTAAGTTTTTCTACATTTATTGAAATGATTATGATTTTTCCTCCTTTGTTTATGTGGAAAATTACACTGACCTATTTTTTATTGATAAATATTTTATTATAAACATTTCAAAATATATTGAATGGAGAGAATACAGCAGATTCCTATGTACCTATCACCCAGGTTCAACAACCACTTGTTCTCTCTCCCTTTTTTGTTCTCACTTCTGGAGAACATTCTAGGCCTCATGTCATGTGCCTCACAACAAACAAACAACCAACAAAGAAATACCATTCACAGTTTCCTTAAGTGTGCATCTGCTTATGAAGACTCTCTCAGCTTGTTTGCTTTAAAATGTCTGTATTTCACTTTCATTCTTTTTTTTTTTTTTTACTTAATAATCTTTATTGTTCACAGCAAATTTTATGTTCACAGGAAAATTGAGTGGAAAGTACCTAGAGAGTTCTATATACCCTCTGTTCCCACATACACACAACCCCCACTATCAACATCCTGCACCGCAGTGGAACATTTGTTACAATCGATGAAACTACATTGACATTACACACCCAGAGTTCATGGTTTACATTAGGGTTCACACTTGGTGTTGTACATCCTGTGGGTTTTGACAAATGTACACTGACATATACCCACCATTATAATATCATACAGAATAATTTCACTGCCCTAAAACTCATCTGCGTTCTGCCCGTTCATCCCTCCCTCCCCCCAACCCCTGGCAAGCACTGATCTTTTTACCGCCTCTGTAGTTTTGCCTTTTACAGGATGTCATATGGTAGGAGTCATACAGCATGTAGCCTTTTCAGATTTCACCTTCGTTCTGAAAGGATGTTTTCATAGGACTAAGAATGCTAGGTTGGCAGTTATGTGCTTTCAAAATATATCTTGTTGTCTTTTATTCTTTCAATTAAGAATTCAGCTACTAGTCTTGCTGTTGTTCCTTTGAAGGTAATTTGTCTTTTTCCTCTGGATGCTTTAAAGACTTTCTTGTTGTCTTTGATTTTTTGTAGTTTTATATGATACTTCTGGATGTGGATTTCTTTATATTTATCCTACTTGGAATTCATGAGTCTTCTTGTATCTGTAGGTTGATGTCTTTGACTAGTTTCAGAAAGTTCTCAGTCATTTCCTCTGTTACCTCTGCCAAATTCTCCTCTCCTCTTTTGGGTACTCCTGTTAAACATATTTTAGATTTTCTCACTGTATCCTCTCTGTTTCTTCCCCTTTTTTGTATATTTTCCATCTTTTTTATCTCTCTATATTTGATTCCAGATATTTTATTATCTCTTTAGTTGTGTCTAATAATATGTTGTTAAACCATCCATTAAGTTCTTAATTTCAGTTATTTTATTTTACAGTTCTAGAATTTCTATTCGGCGCTTTTTCAAATAGGTTTTGGGGAATGCTGTGTGTACTCAGGGGCCTGGGGAGTTTCTGCCTCCCACTGGGGAACCAAGTCAATGCTTGACTCACCTGTCAGCGGGAGGGAGATGTTGAAAACAAGGTTAAGTGTCCTACTGCCAGACATCAATCAGGCCCCAGGAGAAAAACTCTACCAAAGATACTGGGAGCAGAGAGCAATCAGTCTCTACTCTGGTACTTGATCTTGGAACCTGGCACTTGAAATGTTCCCAGAGTGGGAGGAGGAAAGAGCCAGACATTGTCAACTCATTACTGAGGTGACAATTCCCCTTGCCGGAATTGTTTCTGCAGCTATCCAATGACTTTAAAATTATCGATTTTTGGGGTAAATTTTCTGGTGTTTTCTGCTTATTGGTGAAGGACTTCTGGCATGTGCAAACTTCTATGTTCTATGCAAAAGTGGAAGTGCTGTTATGTTCCTTTCCTTTTTATCCCCCATCCTGAGTTTTGTTGGAATAAACAGTGACTTTGTTTCTGTTTCACCTTGCAATTTGGAAGTTTCATGTTCTATATGTTCTATTTCTGGTTTCATAGTTTCTTTATCAATTTTAACAAACATTTTTTTTAAACATCAGTATTTATGTAACTCCTAGTCCCCAAGAAGACAAAGGCTTTATTTTGCTTCATTTCCTTCATCTCCCCTCTCTAGCTCGTCTGCCTTCGTTTTTTTTTTTTTTTGGAGACAGAATCTTACTCTGTTGCCTGGGCTAGAGTGCCGTGGCATCAGCCTAGCTCACAGCAACCTCAAACTCCTGGGCTCAAGCGATCCTCCTGCCTCAGCCTCCCGAGTAGCTGGGACTACAGGCATGCACCACCATGCCCAGCTAATTTTTTATATATATATATATTTTTTTTAGTCGCCCAGCTAATTTCTTTCTATTTTTTTTTTAGTAGAGACAGGGTCTCGCTCTTGCTCAGGTTAGTCTCAAACTCCTGAGCTCAAGCGATCCGCCCGCCTCGGCCTCCCAGAGTGCTGGGACTACAGGCGTGAGCCACCGCGCCCGGCCTCGTCTGCCTTTGTTGTCGCCGCACCTCACTGGCCTTCCTCCTTCAATCTGGTCTCCTCCACGAAACATTTACGATGAAGTCCAGGGGCTGTAACACAGCACGTAAGGCACTACCTGGTCCCTACCACTCTTTCTGGCTTCATCTTGAAAATCCCATCTCCCTCAAGAAAAGAAATATTTATTCCCTGTAATATGCTGAAATAAAACTAACTAACAAACAAAAAAAGAAATATTGATTAACCACAAGTCGGCATGTCTGTAACTCCCTGAGCTGCCAGGTTGCCAGTGCAGGCAAGAGGGGCCGTTATCAGAGGGAAACAGACCTCTCCATCACCACCACCTTTCCCCCTCTTTCCTCCGGCAAGCTCCTCGAGGTTATCGTGGTGTTCCAGGACTCAGCTGGAACATAGTAGATGATGAATAATGGTTTGTTGAATGAATAAATGAAGGAAGACAAGAGAAGGCTTATTTCCCTAGATAGTGCTGGGCTTCCCAGGGCAGAACCCTCTGAGAGGGGGCCTCACGTGGTTGTTTGATAAAGTAAGAAAAGGACTTTGGCTACATTAGTCAGAGACGGTTTGATCACCAAAAACAGAGTCCCTCTCAAGTGAAAACAAATGGGGAGAGGGGCTAGCAATGTTAGAAAGCATCAGTATGTCATGGAAGCCGTGGCCAGGAGGAAAACCAGGCTGCTTGAGGGACCAAGAGGCCAGTCCCCGCCTTGGGGGGACCATGTGGCTCTCACCATTGCTTCTCTTTATGAACCTGCTTTGTTTCTTCCTCTGCACACTGGCTTTCACTGCTTTCTTGTGCCTGTGTTGGAAACTGGAGGCCCATCCTGCCTTTCTGCTTTGAGCACTCAGGCTGCCTGGAAGCCCCTTTGTGACAATTACAACTATAGGGATGGAGGTTCTGGACCAGGTGCCTAGCCTGGAGAGGGGTCCCAGGAGTCATCGCCTCCCTAAGGGTTGTGCCAGCAGGGGTGCAGGTGGGGCAGACAGATTGAGGGACAGCCACTAGTGATGTGTAGTCAGTCTTTCCTTTTCAAAAAGTGAGTATTAAGATCATTCATTTTCCAAAATTATTGAACGGTACAGTTCAGTTTGTGCGGAGTCGGAATAATTTTTTGAACTTTTCTTTGCAGTCCTGAAAAACTCATCTGTGCGGAAAAGAACCAAAAGAGAAAAGAGAAAGAGAAAAAGACTACTGACCTAAGTCAGGCTGCTTTTGAAAGGCAGTTCCACTCCTCGAAGCTCAGCCCGGACAAAGGGGATGGAAAGAAGGTGTGGTGAGCAGAGGCATGGGGGCAGGGCTGGGGGGCACAGCTTTGCCAGGCCCAGAGGCCCACTGGTTCTGGACTCTGAGCCACTGGCCACAGCGCTCCCCTGCACCCTCTCAGATGGGCTCAGAGGGCAGAGGAGGCGGTGGCCTGAGAAGGGAGTGAGCAAGAGGGGGCAGGAGAAACCTCGGGTCGCCTTGGCTCAGTGCTGGTGCTGTGATGGGCCCTGGGCAGGGAAACTGCATGAGAAACTCAGAAAAGTGGTGAATGTGGGAGCTGGGTGCCACTTTCAGGGGACAGATCGTGCCCTGCCAAGGTGTGGCTCCTGAGGTTGCCCCACGGAGCTCACCCTGGAAAGGGAAGAGACCACAGATGAGCTTTGCACTGGAGGCTGCATGTGGGCCAGGCCTGAAGGTAGCATATGTCACTTCCTCTGATAGTCCATGGCTAGGACCCAGTCACACATCTGCCCTAACTGTGGGGCACAGGGGTGCTGGGGAAAGTATTCTCTGGCTGGTCTGAACACGATGGCAGGGGAGCATTTTGTGGATAGCCCATAGTCTCTGCCATACCATACCCAGTTAGCCCCGTGTGGAGTTCAAAGATACGCAAAGCCTCTGACAGTTGCAGAAAACAGAGTGAGAGAGGTCGGGAACTCGCCAGTCTCTGCCCGGCAGGAGGCCGAGGGTGGGGTGGGGCCAGCAGGGTCCTCCCTGCGCGCGTCAGCCCCTCATCCCAACAGCCCTTCTCTTCTGTCAGTAGGTTTTAGGAACTAGGAAGCAGAGACCCCGCTCCTGGGCAGCTGGGGACAGCCGACAGAGACAGGGCCCCCAGCCTGTGGAAAGAAGAGCGATGACAGCAGAGGTTCTGGGGAGGCACCTGGCCTCCCTGCAGAGGGTGGCTGAACAAGGCCACCGTCTATAGTAACACTTGGTTGACTTGAGTTTACAGTGGTGTCTGTGCAACACTCAGAATACTGCAAATGTGTTTTCTCTCCTCAGAAGTGGCAATAAATTGCAAGACAAACCCAAATAATAGTTACTGTTTATTGCCCTCCTGCTGTGAAGCAGAACTGCGTGAGTGAGGGATTTTGTATTCACTGGAAAGTTGCGACAGCAAGATAGTGTCATCATCTCCCAATGCTGGCGCTCAGAGAGGCCCGGTGACTGGCTCAAGGGCAGGGTTCTGTCAGGGGTCAGGCCCTCTGGTGCCAAGACACACGTTCATCCCCCCAGGGCACACTTTCTACTTTCTCCTCACTCGCCCTCAGATGTGGGTCTCCTTTCAGAGGGTGGAGTTATGGACAGCAAAGTCCCTGGAGGGACTTGCTGGGGACTTCTGAGGAGAGACTTCCAGATGCTTGAGGCGCTCTTCTCAGTCCGTCCCGGGGGACCTCTGGACACTCAGGGTGCAGACCCCCTCACGCCCTCCACAAAATAGGCTCACATTTCAGCTGGGAGAGAGCTTGACTTCTCAAGGGCAGGTGTGCGCTCCCAGGTCGAAGGGGATGATGGAGTTTTTGGGTGCACTGACTTCGGCATCCTCCACGGTTCGGATAAGTTGTCTGGCTCTGTCCAATCCTGTTGGCTTCTCTGTCCTGAATCTCACCAAAGAAGCTGCCCTGTCTAGAGGTGGAGGAATGGCACTAGCCACAGTTCATCCCAGTGAGCACTGCAGTCCCCTCAGTCCTGGGAGGACGAGGATTGTTCTGTGGCTAAGGTTTCCAGTCAGCCCAGGCTTTCCCCGTAAGCAAGCAGGCGTCCCCAACCCTAGGACGGCCAGCAGTTGGCTCTGCTCAGCGAGGCTGTGTCTGACCAGCCAGACTTTCCCTTAAGCAAGTGATAGGCTCAGTTGTTTTGGTTTCATAAGTTGAGTGGTGGCTCTTATTTCTTTTATGTTTTAACCAATCAGTGCCCACCCAGGATCAGTATCTGGAATGAGTGATGGGTTTTTAAAATTTGAATTTACTGATTCTGTTTTCTATCCCTTCTTTGCCCAGGGATTATGTTTAAACAGAAACAGGAGCTATGGTGGAGACCTGAGTACTGGGGACATTTGAATCCTTCTTGGGTCCCCCAGCTGTCTGGAGACCTGCCCCCTTAGAAATCAGGGCTCCTGCAGCCTGAGTGATCCCTTCAAAGGACTGATCTTTTCCCAGTCTTAGTAATCCAGGGACTTAGTGTATAAGACCTTATTTGTATCAGTATTCAAAACAAATTTCATATTTCAAAATTCGGAAGCCAAAAAGCAGCTCAGATAGGTATAGATGTGGCTTTGACAGGACAGGGGATGGGGGAAAGACAGGGCCTCTGGGGCTGAAGGACGTGTGGGATATCACTGAACCCTTGTGCATTTCTTTACTTCCAAGTTACCCCTGAGGTTTCTACTCCACAGGGTCAGGTATAGCTCCCCAGAGACTGTCCCTTCTAGCCATTCAAGAAACCAAGCCCCAAAAGCATGAGGTAGATTCCACCAAGTCCCAGAGCAAGCTGGTGGCTGAGTCAAGATGAGCCCCCAAGTCTCCCAACCCCCTCTCCGCCCATCCTACCCCATCTGACCCCTGTCCCACACCGTCTTTGGTTTTTCCCTCTGTACAGGAAAGGAGATTTGGTTTTGTTAAAAGCAACCTCTGAAGTTCTTTTAAGAGCCTTTCATGTAGAAAGTACATCAGTCAAGTTTTGAAAGAAGTTACATTCATAAACTTACATTTTTATTCTCTTTCTGTACATGTTGGCAATGATAAAGCTTAAAGATGCATGTCTTATGAAATATGCAAAACAAGGAATTTACATAAATAATTTATACTTCAGAAACTTAAAAGTTGAAAAATATTTTCCACATTATTAGAGTTCACAGTATTTAAAGTAAATCAAGCTTATATTTCAAACTATATTGTCTTAGCAGAGAATAAAATCTAATCAGGAAAAAAACGATCAAGTTTCTGGGTTTGTTCAGTGCACAAGTAGGCGCTACTTCAGCATCAGGCTGCTCCAGCCCTGAGCCTGCAGCATTTCACCCCACCCCTCCCCCTCCTGAGTGGCTGCGACCTGGCAGAGGTCACATGGCATGGAATGGTTACAGTGTCACCAAACCACTCCACAGTGGACACATTCAACCAAGTGGTAATGTCTGGTGGTCTGATGCCTCATTTCCACATAATACTTTTTATAGCCCTGAAAATGGAAACCCTGGCATCTAAACACAGCTGAACATGTTAACACTATACAAGGCACTGTGCTATAGGTTTTGGTTTATTATAGGGAAGGTGATGTTTGCATAGACCGCTAGCAATTTAGTGTGCAATAAAATAGAGGTGCCAGCGTGCGTGGCTTTGTGACGGATGAAGCCGCATGACGCTCCCTCAGCCTGGGAGGTGCGGTGTCTCATTCTCCAGCCTCAGCCTTGGGGGCAGGTCCCCTGGTGCCTCCTCCCAGGTGCCCTACAGGAGAGTCTTCTGCTCAAAGAGCTGCAGGTCGAAGCGGACCCAGACCTCCCCGGTGGGGACCTCGTGCAGCAGTAGTCGGCGGGTCATAGGGCCTTTGCTTTCCTGTTCCGTTCGAATTTTTGCCACTGGAACTTCAGTACGACCCAGGAAATCTGGTGAATAAACATCATATGAGAGCCGGAAGTCTTTCTTCTTCACAAAATTATTATAAAACTATAGCAGAAGGAGTGTCTGAAATAGGATTCATAAAACTTTCAAATACCAAACAAGAGGGATTTTTCTAGATATGACTTTTAAGTTCAATTACAACTTTAACTAGAACTAAATTTTAGTCAAATGAACTTCTTTTGGTCTGTGGATCTTTGACACTGCGAATGGATACATGTGGAATGACAACGGATCTGTGTGAGAGAAGCTGCCGAGGTGGAATTCAAACCTCTCTGGTCTGAGAATGTTCCACACGTTCAGTATACACCAGGAACACGGTGTTGACATCATGTGTGTGGGTGGTGACTGGGGTCAAAGACCTAAAACACACCCAAGGTCCCCTTGTTCCCTCCCCCCAAGGAAGAGCACCCACTTGCAGCCAAAGTGAGCTGACCCAGGCCTGTGTCATTTCCCTGAGGTGTCACTGGGTATATATACAGCTGAGCACCCTGGATCCAGACTCCAGGATCTAGAAAACCAGGAAAACCTCTAGGTCTTCTAGCCGAGTTACACTTACCATCTGGTGAAAACTGGTCTCTGTCAAACATGGTGAGACATAGCACATCTTGGTAAAGATCCTTAATAAAGAACTGGCAGTTAAAATTCCACTTGGGATTTAACGTGTCCTGGATGGTTCTGGTGGTGTAGCTCTGGGAGCCCATGCTGATTTCGCAGTATGGATTGCTCTTTCCTGAACAAAACAAACCACAGACACACGTGGCGCATGTGGGTAAAATGAAGCAACTAACAGGGCCGTCCTTGAGCAGAAGCAGGATCCAAGATGATGCTGCACTACAGACCATGGTAGCAGGAGCCACCACCTGGGGGGCCACGTTCACTTGTGGTCTAGTAACACGGTCTCTGTGTCCCCAACACTGGCAGCAGCAGAAACCTGGGGAGCAACTGTGAGCTCCAACACCAGGACTGCTCCCCGCAGAGCAAAACCACCCTGTGCTTTTTGATGCAGAAGCACTCAGGAAGGCAGGTGTTGGTACTTATGGGGAAACACAGTGATAATATTGGTGTAATAATTAGCTTATCACCATTTTGGTGGCACTAGACACACACACTTTTTAAAAGCATCTGAGACTGGGCGGGGTGGCTCATGCCTGCAGTCCCAGCTACTCAGGAGGCTGAGGCAAGAGGATCATTTGAGCCCAGGAGTTCAAGGTTACAGTGAGCTATGATCACGTCACTGTACTCTAGCCTGGGTGACAGAGTGAGACCCTGTGTCTAAAATAAATAAATTAAATAAACAAAAAGCATCTCATCATTTAGTGTTCAGAAGAGTCATCAGCAAAGAGTGGGGCAGTTATAATGTCTGTTGAATAAAGGAAGCATTTACCATTTGGTTTACAGGCTTTTAATTCTGTAGCTTCGATGACATGTACCATCAGGCGCCCGATGCCGGAAGTCTTTTGGGAGCGGGCTGCAAGAGAGGGAGACGAGTCACGTTAATCTCTTTTCTGAGCATGCAGACAGCACAGCGATGACGCTAAGCTGTGGGCACTCACGACCTGAACTTCTAGAAACCATAACACTGCACTGGGCCCAACAGCCTGGCCTGGCTGCTCTGTGCCTCTCCCCCGGCTGTTGCCTGCTCTCCCTGCCCGTCAGCATCCCACTGGTCCTTTGAGACCCAGGGCCAATCTCTCGTCCCCCTCCCAGACCCCTCCCTCCTCTGTGCGTCCATTATGCATCACTTATGAGCATCCCACAGCTGGCTGGGTCTGAAATCCTAGCTACTGCCTCTCTCCTCTGCCAGAGAGGAGCTGTTGTAGAGCAGGGGCTGTTTTATTCACCCGTGCATTAGCTCTTCAATTGCCTAGCAAATAGTAATATTAATAAAATAATAATGTAGGATATTTGTTTAGCATTTAATAGCAGCTAACATTTATTGGATACTTACTTTGTATTAGGCATGTGCTAAACCTTTTCATAAATTCTATTATTTAAACTGCATAGTTACCTTGTAAGGTAGCTCCCCATTTTACAGATGAGAAAAACTGAGGCTTGGAAAGGATTATAATGTGCTCAACTCAGAGGTGTTAAATGGGAAGGTCGAAATTTAAACATCAGATACCAGAGTCTAAACTATTCACCATTATTCCAATTGTATGTAAACATTTTAGCTTATAATGCAGTTTTACTTAAGGCCTTATTCTCTTTATAGAGACACTCAAAATGCTTTTATATGGGGAGAAATGAGTCAGTGAACTCACATCATCTTGGTAAACATGACATTTAGTTAAGCAGCCTTCACATTCAAGGGTTCAAAAACTAACAAAGACAATGTTTGGTGAGCTAATGATTTTTCAAAGTCAGAGCAAGTATGACCTTCTCTGTGGGAAGTGGCCCACCCCTCGCTAGTGGCCACACCTTCGCCTCAGACCCTGCACTCAGTCCCCTTGAAGGCACGGGCTGGGCCTTGTTCATCTCTATAGGCCCAGTCAAAGCTAGCACAGAGCCTGGTACAAAGTAAGTGATCGATAAATGTCTAAAGAGTTGAACACATGAGTGATACGTGACGATATAGATATCGATGGGAAGCAAAACTCATAGAGAAAAACTTTGATTTATGTCTTTGGCCAACTAAGAGATCATTATTATCATATACTTTACAAAATGATTCAATCATTGATTTTTTAATAGCAAGTTTTAAAGTACCATTAAAATAACACTCAATTAGCAAAAGGTGATTTACACATACCTTTCAGGAGCATATAACAAAATAAGGGAACCTGAATAAAAAAAAACATAAAGAGCTGCACCCACAGCAGCCGGGGACCTAGGTGGGGGGCCTGGACGAGAAGGAAAGCCGCGGGAAGGGGGC
>RJWJ010027720.1:0-21810 GCA_004363605.1 Indri indri
TGTGTATCCATAGGCCATGGCCAAAGGGTTTTTATTTCTGTAGTTTTCAAGTATGTTTTGAAATGGGAAAGTGTGAGTCAGTTTTTTTCCCCAAGATTGTTTTGGCTATTCTGGGTCCCTTGCATTTTCTTATAAATTTTAAGATCAGCTTGTCAATTACTGCCAAAAAGGCAGCTGGGATTATCAACCATACTGATAATGATTCTTACAACTTTTTATTGTGAAATACATATATGGAAAAACACATAAAACAAATGTACAGTTTAACATGTAATTATGTAGCAATTCCCCATGAAATGTTCATCTAGGTCAAAAAGTAGAACGGGGCTGGGCACAGCAGCTCACACCTGTAATTCTAGCACTTTGGGAGGCCGAGGTGGGAGGATTAGTTGAGCCCAGGAGTTCAAGACCAGCCTGGGCAATAGTGAAACCCCTATCTCTACAAAAGATAAAAAAAATTACCTGGGCGTGGTAGTGCATGCCTATGGTCCCAGCTATTTGGGAGGCTGAGGCAGGAGGATCACTTGAGTCCAAGACTTGGAGGCTGCAATGAGCTATGTCACACCACTGCACTCTAGCCTGGGTGACAGAGCAAGACTCTGTCTCAAGAAAAAAAAAATAAAAAGTAGAACAAGAGCTGGGTGTGTTGGCACACTCCTGTGTTCCCAGCTACTCAGGAGGCTGAGCTGGGAGGATCACTTGTTCTCAGGACTTTGAGGCTAGCAATGGGAACATGTTGAGACCCCCATCTCTAAAAAGTAGAACAAAGTCTGCCCCCAGAGGCTCCCTTCCTCAAATCAAAACCCACAAGCCTGCCAGGGAAAACTACTGTGTTGATTTTTGTGGTAACCATTTTCTTCCTTCTCTTCATAGTTTGTCACTTAGCTGTACATGGCTAAACAATGTGGTTTAGTTTTGCTGGTTTTTTAACTTTAAATAATGCAGTCATACTTTATGTATTGTGTTGCTTTTTTCATTCAACACCCACTCAGCATTCTGTGAGATTCATCCAAATTGTATGCAGGTGAAGTTCATTTTCTATGCGATGTAATATTCCTTACTTTATTTCTATAGAAATGGGGTCTTGCTATGTTGCCCAGTCCTGGCCTCAAGTGATCTTCATCAGCCTCACCAGTAGCTGTGATTACAGGCAGAAGCCACCCCACCTGGTTCCTAATATTCTTTTTAAAGAATAGTTTACCTGATACGGTATTTTTAATATTACTATACATTTTGTCATGATTTCTAAGAACAAGTACCACTTTTACAATCAAAAAAGATGAAAATACAGGACTTGGCCTCTCAACCCCTATGAAAGACCATAGTTCTTTCGTTAAGCATTTGTCAGATCTTCAGATGGTACTTTGGATTTAATAACTTTGATCAGATTTTCCAAACCCAAATTTGAAATGAGGACCAGACCAGAAAATCTAGGGTACATGATGGCTGGAGACATAGGTGCCGCTTTCAGTGATATGATAACAGGAGCTGCCATTATTACATTTTCTAAGTACATGATCCTACTTTCATCCTCCCAGGAACCCTGCAAGGCAGTGGAATCAGCCCCTAAAAGAGGACACCGACAGAAAGGATAAGGACCTTACGACCTTACCCTACAACAGTCTTGGTTGATGGGAACTGAATCAAATCCTTTGCAGCCTCCCCTTAGCCTTCCCTGACCTCATCCTTGCTTTCCTTCCAGACCCCATGCCACAGCTGGATGTGACTGAGGCCAACAAGGAGTTCATGGAGCAGAGTGAGGAGCTGTACGACGCACTGATGGACTGTCACTGGCAGCCCCTGGACACGGTGTCTTCTGAGATCCCCGCCGTGATGTAGCAAGGACAAAGAACATGTCAGAAAAGACTGTGGGAAGATGAGACTCTTTTTTAAAAAATTGTGAAGCCTTTTTTGAAATGATTTGTAATGACCATTTCTGGAGCTTATGAATATTTATGCGGTGCTGCAGCCTTCACTTGACAGCAATTCATTTGGCAGGGGACCAACTGCTGAACAAAGTTCAGACTGCTATTTTGGTCACAACCATTTACCCCAGGCAATTATCCACACTCCTAGAGATAAGGACAGTTTGGGGATACCCAAAGTGGGTAATGACTCATTTTAGCAAACCCTAGGCAAGTAAACCATTAAGGTTCTCTGCAGCCTGAGCACCTGCTGTATGTGGTTGTTGTGTCTCTGGTATTTTAGGGTCCCCCCAACAAACTTGCTACATGGCTACCAGCTAGGTAGAAAGGGCATTCTGGGGATGGAAGGAGCATGGCCCAGTGAGAAATGTGTGGTGGGAAGTGATGGAGGATGCTTAGCCTAGAGAAGAAGGCTCAAGACCTGGTTCTCGCCATCGTCAGCTGCAGTATCTACAAGGCCTGGATCACATAAGGGACTGGCCTGCCAAACGGCCATCTGTGTGCCAAGATTCCCAAACCCCACCCATTTCTTGGCCTTAATCACCTTAAGTATTTTCCATGAGAAATGGTGGCAGAAAGAAAAAGGATTAACTTGAACAAGATGAGTCAATGCCAGTCTACCTTGTCAACCTTACACCCATCTCATTTTCCAACATTTTCCAAATAAATCAGGAAATCCCATTTTCCAACTTACATTGTTCATGTCTAGTACATCTGCTAGCCCTTCCTGAAAGTTCTGGGGTTCATAGAACTTATACCTGATCTAGTTTTGTGCTAGCGGTTTGGGGATCACTGCTTCAAGCCAACGGGGCTACAGCCTATGTCACAGAATCCTTCAAAGATCTGTTAACAAGGACCTAAAACAGCCTCAGGTCCAGCAAAGGAGAAATAAGTAAAGATGCAGTTATAGAATTGACCATGTTATTTCTAAGAGGTTAACCTTTTCCACGAGTTTGGGTCTACAGAATATTAAATGGGGAATAACCAACAATTTGAGGGACAAGACACAAACATACTTCGTCTTTTATTGATCATCTATAGTTCAACATCAGATACATATAACATTAGCAAAAAAAAAAAAAAAAAAGATCTGTGCTTGGAGTTCAGTTTCCACCTGAAATAACCTGTTGCGATTTTTCTGAAAACAGAGAGTAAGCAAGTGTGTTAGTGCTGTCATCGTTAATCCCTACCCAGGCACTTTCCTAGGTGCTGGTCTCAGTCCCATATCCGCGTTTTTCATCCACAGATGTCCACTCAGATTAGGTTTCATCCTAGACCAGTCATCCTGAAGGAATACCTTGAGCTAGATGAACTACCTGTTTCTACCCCTTAATCTATCCCACACTCCCCTCGTTGCGGGGGAGGGAAGTTGAGGTCAAACCAAAGGATGTGTCATGAGCTCCACCCACTCCGGCACATTTGCTGCTTTCAGTCCTCTGTGCTCCACTGTACTCCCGGCAACATGTAGTCATGGCCTGCAGGGTGGGCACAGCTTAGAGACCAAGCCATGCTGGTCATGAACAGCTAATAAACCCAGGGCACAACAAAAGCCGGATGTAAATGTATTAAAAAGGTGAGACTTTTCCACAGACCTGAGTAACCTTACATCTCTATTTGCTACATTATTTATGACGGGGCTCACAATCTCAAGCACTACCTGAAGCTACAAGGAAGCTGTTAAGGTATTCATGAACTTACCCGATTCAGTAGCTCCATAATCACAGCTGAGGACAGCTTTACTGCTAACCTAGATCCAACATAAAAAGACACCCTCAATCAAGAGTCAAGAAAGCTGACAGCTCCCTCCCTGAATACAATAAAATTGGTCAGCAATTGCTACCAAGGACTCCCAGAGCTTCACATGTATTCCCCCTTTAGCCTTGTTTCCTCTCCCCTGTAAATCTCCCATTTTACAGGGGAGAGTAAACAAGTTCAAAGAGAATTCAACCTTGTTTGAAACTAGCCCACATGCTATACACCAAACTACAACACTGGGGGCCAGCTTCAGTATTACTTTTCCTCCTTTTACGACCACCAAGACCAGTGTTCAGATCCGATGGGAAAGGGAACTGGAGGGCCAAGCTGTCTTCAACATCGACATTACCTTAAAGCACAGCCCCGGAAACATGCTGGTCTCTTCAGGATCAGATACTGCTGGGGAACCTGGGGGCAACCTGCAGAACAAAAGCTTAATGCGAAGGCTCTAAACCAAGAAGTTGACCCAATACACCCATTTACGTGGAAATTGATGGAAAACGCCTGGATCCAGGTGGAAGGCTAACGCCAGGTCCTGAAACATTATAGGAAAGGCGAGTGGCAGCTGCAGGTATTGTGCTGACCTGAGCTGTCAAAGTCTCTCCAGGTTGCTCTCGCATGCAGTTGGAGATCCCATGGCCACAACAGCCACAGCCCTTGGAAACATGCTGTACTGTCCCCACTGTCCCTGTAGCTCCCAAAGTAGGTCTCCAAAACAAACCTACCCACATGTCCTGAGATTGTTCTGTTTCATCACTGTCATGACCTCTGGAGTCCTCACTCCCCAAAAAAACCAACTTCAGTCATCCTGGAATCTTCATCAGGCACGGCTAAAATGAAAACACAATTATCTTGAATGATCTCATTGTTCCCTTCGTTTGGTCCTCATAAAGGTCTGACTGGCCTCTGGTCCTGATGCTGATGCCTTAAGCTTTTCTCAGGTAAGTGACCCAATGCATTGCTATGATGTGTCACATGCCACTGATTTCCCCGTACGCATGTCCAACCCACTCCCAACTGCCTTTCCCCATTGGTTCTTGGCCTGGGCAAAGTACTTCCCAAAAGCCTTATTCTGGTTAACTGTACACATAAGACCCCACCTTTCTGCTAGTGTGGAAACAGCCAATTCTAATAAAGGTTTCTGGCTATACCGGAGAAATGGCAGGTACAATGCAACTGTATTTTCCCAAAATGTTGCAGATCAGTTACAGCAAACAGAACGGCGACCGTCAAGGAAAACTGTCACTCTGGGCTCCTTTTTGACCACAGCAGCTATGTGGAAGCAGCTGCAGCTTCGATAAGGGCCACGGGACAATTCAGGTCACAGGCAGCCACCTGACTCATCTAAATCCTGTGCATCGTTCCTGCCTACTGAAATACATTTACCCAGACGCTCTGGTGACCGACAGAGTCATCCTGTAGGCCGCTAAATTGTGATGCAAAAAAGGGTCTGAATGACTAAAACCCGTCCTCCTGAAAACCTCCTCCTTAAATCCACCACGGTGACCTCCAGAAAACTCGATCGCAGTCACTTGTCCAAGGCCACCCAGCTGATAACCGTGACAGGCAGACTCAATCGGAGGTCCCCCTGGCACCAGCACGCGGCCTCCCCCAGATGAAGCCACTTCAGGCCCAGGGCTTCATCCCCGCGGCTCCGGGCGCTCGTTCGTGCGGCCACCCGCGTTACTCACCCGCCAGGCCCGAGCCGAGCCTGGAGAAGGGCGCGGCCCCCGCGGGCTCCGGCCCCTGTCACAGCGCGTGCGGCCGACGAGGCCTCCCGGCCCTGGGCCCCACCGGGCGGGAAGGCCCGGCTCCTCCGAGCCGCGGTCAACATCGCGCCGCCTCGGGAGGCAGCCAGGCGAGTGCGGGCGGCGGCCGCCGGGCCGAGGGGGAAGGGCGCAGACCGCAGGAGGCCTGGCTGCCCGAAGGAAGCCCGGCTGCCCGCATGAAACCCCGCTGTGACCGCGGCGACAAGGAGAAAGGACTTGCGCCGCGGGGAGGAGGCTTATATAGGCCGCCCTGGCGGCCGCGCGCATGGCGCTGCACCCTGGGAGTTGTAGTTCCCGCGGCGCGTCCCCGCGCAGCCCTGCGCGTGTGCGCGGAGGAGGCGCCTTCGCCTCTCAGTACTCGTCGCTGGGCTCACAGGGAGGCTGCAGACCCGCGGTGCCCTCTGCAGTTCAGTCTCTGGGATGATTTTCAAAGTCGGGAAATTAACTCTCTGAGCTGGGACAGGGCTCGGCCCGAGCGCGGTGGGGAAGCGGGCGGGCAGCGACTGAGCGGGCTCCGGGAGGGCTCAGATGATTGCGTTAGTCAAGCCTTGTTTCTTCCACTAATGTATGAATTACTGAGCGCTTACTATTTAAATTGTGCTCAGTTATGTCATCTAGTTTTCCTAATAACTCTGTGTATAGGTATCATAATTATGCCCTTTTTACAGATAAGAAAACTGAGGAATGGATCACATAGCTGGCAAGCGAGGTAAATACTGGATATCTGGAGTCCACCCCCGAGCCCACATTCGTGGTGCAATGTTTTGTCCATGGAATGAATGAGTAAACATCAATATAAAAGTCTTCCCCAGCCGGGTGTGGTGGCTCACGCCTGTAATCCTAGCACTCTGGGAGGCCAAGGCCAGAGGATCAATTGAGCTTAGGAGTTCGAGATCAGCCTGAGCAAGAGTGAGACCCTGTCTCTACTGAAAAAAATGGAAAAACTTAGCTGGACAAATAAAAAATGGAAAAAATTAGTCGGGCATGGTGGTGCTCACCTGTAGTCCCAGCTACTCGGGAGGCTGACGCAGGAGGATTGCTTGAGCCCAGGAGTTTGAGGTTGCTGTGAGCGAGGCAGATGTCACAGCACTCTAGCCCAGGCAACAGAGTGAGGCTCTGTCTCAAAAAACAAAAAAACAAAACAAAAAAAAACAGGAATTTTGTCCTTTTTTCCCTACTGCTGTATAAGTGCCTGGCATATAAAAGATGGCTAGCACTTATTGAAATAATTACTAAGTAAATGAATGAATGAATAAAACTTGGCCAAGGACACATACTAGTAAGCCGTACTTGAAACTACAACCCAGATCTGTTCTAACACAAATGTGCATCTCCTCAACTGCTGCGTTACACAGTTCCTCCAGGATGACTCTGCAAAGCGGGTACCATGATTTGCCTCACTTAGCAGAAGAGGAAGCAAGGTTCAAGGAAGGGAAATAACTTGCCCCTGGGGTCACACAAAGAGTCCATGGCAGAGGTCAGCTGACATCTGGATTCGAGTGCCGGGAGCAGTCAGAGGCAGACACATGACCCCAGCCCACAGCAGGAGCGTCTGGGAGAAGGAAGATGTTCAGGAAGCCAGATGCTGACAGTGCGCTGCCCGCGTGGGCTGACCAGAAAGACATCAAGGAGAGCTGGGTTCAAACTCCACTTCCAGCTGTTTCATGCCTCTCTGCCTTTGCCCAGCGGCCCCGCCTGGAGTACCCTTCATTCTCGACCTTCCCAGATCCCACTCATCGTTGGAGACCCAGCACCATCTCCTCTGAAAGGTCTTTTCTGACCCTTTGGCATCCTGAACCCAACTCTATTGTGGTATTTGGCTGGATGAACGGAGGGATGAATTCATAGCACTTATCCACTTCATTCATTCATCCAACCGTAAATATTTACTGAGTTCCTACTCTGCGCCGAGCACTGAGTTAAATACTGAGGGTACAACTGTCAGTCCCTGCCCACAGGGGCTTGCAGCCTAGGAGACAGCAGAAGTCACAGGTGGACTAAAGTGCATGTGACCTCATCTGGCCACTCAATGTGGGGCTCCCCAAGGACAGGGATCCACACTGAGGCCCGAAGTAGGGTTAGTTAGTCCTTGAAAGAGCAGAGAAGGTGTGTTCCTGGCAGAGGGGATAGGGAGAGGAAAGGTGTTCAGTGTGATTGGAATTCACAGCACCAGGGGAAGAGAAGGAGCTGAGGGTATCCGCAGAGGCCAGATGAAAAAGATGAACAGAATGAGGTGGGAGAACATTCTAATGGAGGGATCACTGGGGCAGGATCTCTTGGTGTGGGCAGCGCTGGCAGGGGAAGACCCTCCCCCAACACACGCCCCCTTTCTGAGGCTCCTTCTGGTTCCCAGGTCCTCAGGTTTCTCTCTCTCTTCTACTCCTGGAGACTTGGGCCCTTTCAGGCTCTACCATGCAGGTGACCAATGGCCAGAAGACATGATAAAATGGCTTTCCATTGATTTGTTTAGAATTAGCCAGAATAAACCTGGGTCTTCCCAGATCCCCAACCTGTCCAGCCCCAAACAGAAACAGCAAACAAGGTTTCAGCTTGATGTAGCCTTGGCAACTAGTCTCAGTCCTCCTTGCTGAGTGACCTACTTAGTTAACTTCTCTAAGCCTCAGTTTTCTCATCTGTAAAAATGGGACGAATAACGATACCTATTCACAAGGTTGTTTTAGAAAGACATGATGGTATGATTTGCAACAGTGAGGACTTTCCTACCATCACCAATTTGCCAGAACAAGTTAAACTGGTAAAAGCCACCTGCAGTGGGACAGTGGGATTGCTAAAGGAGTGAACCAATAGGCTAAAGCTATCTGCAACCAGCCAGAACCCCAGCCTCAATGCCCTGGGTTTCCAGAAGGCCAGCCTGGAAAGGGTGGAGTGGCCCTTGGGAGCACATGTGCCTGCCTGACCCTAGCCCCTGACCCAAGTAAGACCCAACTACGGTGTCCTGGTTCTCATGGGACCTGCCTTGGGGTCCCCTTTTGTGGCATCAGCGGGGTAATGAAGGGTGAGACAAACCTGGATGTGAGTCCAGCTCTGTGTGACCAGGGACAAGCCATGCCTCTGAGCCTTAGTCTCCTCAGCTCTGAAAAGGGCACACTGTGGCCCTATCAAGGGGTTGCTGCCCACGAATCATAAAGAACTGGCCATCTGGCCTGATAAATGTTAGCCGTCTGGTCCACAGGTCAACTGCCCTCCCTCTAGAATTGCAGTTGTCTGTCTGTCCTGCCTCCTCAACCAGGCTGTGTCCAAGTCCCTTCTGGGGCCCTGGAGTCCAACACAGACAGTCATGGAGGAAGCAGTGGGGGCTGTTGATCATTGAACCTGAACGTTGAACGAGAGGCTCCTGGCAGGGCTAACGGGGCTCTAGGAAAGGGCAGCTGGGTGGGGAGGGAGCAGCTATAACCACCCACTTTCCAGAGTGGTCCTGGTGCTGCAGCAGGAGCCCCACGGAAAGCAACGGGGGCTGGGGGCGGAGCTGGAGAGTAAATGAACGAAGTGAATGTTCTAGCACTCTGTCCCTTAGGTCAGTGCACGTTCGGGTTCTCCTCCCCACATTGCCTAGGTTAATCCTTTTATCCTGTGAAGCAGGGGGTATTATTATCCCCATTTTACACAGGAGAAGGTTGAGGCTCAGAGAACGTGACTTGCCCAGGTGTTTCCGCTCGGTCGCACTCCGTCGGGTCTGGTCCCCTCGTGCTGGAAAAGTCCCAGGCTCCCCCACCCACTGCCCTGCCTGCCAGTGCCTGCAGGCTGGAGCTGGGGCGGCGCCGGCCTTCAGGGAGGGCCCTGGGGTCGGGGGAGGGCCCGGCAGGGCAGGGCAGGGCCGGGCGCGACAAACAGCCGCAGGGGCCGCAGGGCCGCGTTGGGGGCCATGGAGGCCGGGGGCTGCCGCTACCAGTTTCGGATCGCGCTGCTGGGGGACGCGGCGGTGGGCAAGACGTCGCTGCTGCGGCGCTACGTGGCGGGCGCGCCGGGGGCCCCGGAGCCCGAGCCCGAGCCCGAGCCCACGGTGGGCGTCGAGTTCTACCGCCGCGCGCTGCAGCTGCGGGCCGGACCGCGCGTCAAGCTGCAGCTCTGGGACACCGCGGGCCAGGAGCGCTTCAGGTGCGGGCGGCGGGGTGCGGTGGGGTGGGAGGGGCCCCCCAGACGTGCCAGCCTCAGTGGTCAAGGAGAGGTCTGGGGTCCCCGCGGCTGGGTCCCGGTCCGCTGGGCCAGACCCTACCTCATGGGGTCGCTCATCCTACAAATACTGCGGGGTGGGCCAAGCCCCAGAGGAACATTCAGTCCTGAGGGGAGGAGAATTGCCCCCCGACATTGAACTCTGGACCTGGGTGCTGAGATAGGGCCACGGAGCACAGAGGGGCAGTGTCAAGGAGCTGTCAAAGGAAGAGAGGTTTGTGTTGGCCTCGAAGGATCAATCGGAGTTTGCAGGGGAGAGAACCGAGAAGCAAAGTCCCGCAGTCAGGAACCCTCAGGCCTCCTCCGGGGGTGGAGGGACAGTCTGAAGAGTCTGAGAATCACACTTGCTTCCTAACCGGGAGCACCCAGTCTCTTGGGAGAGCCACAGACACCCAGACAGAAGCACCCGGCAGTGTGCAATCCGCTATTATGGGGTGAGGCGTTCTGTGGATCCCAGCGGGGAGGAGGTCCTGACTTGGGGGGTGTCTTGAAGAAATAAGCTTCTCCCAATGTCCCTCCCCACCTCCCCAGGTGCATCACCAGGTCCTTTTACCGGAATGTGGTGGGTGTCCTGCTGGTCTTTGATGTGACAAACAGGAAGTCCTTTGAACACATCCAAGAGTGGCACCAGGAGGTCATGGCCACTCAAGGCCCCGACAAGGCGATTTTCCTGCTGGTTGGCCACAAGAGTGACCTGCAGAGCACCCGCTGTGTCTCCGCTCAGGAGGCAGAGGAGCTGGCTGCCTCTCTGGGCATGGCCTTCATGGAGACCTCAGCCAAATCCAACAGCAATGTGGACCTGGCCTTTGACACCCTTGCCAATGCTATCCAGCAGGCCCTGCAGCAGGGGGACATCAAGCTGGAAGAGCACTGGGGGGGTGTCCGGCTCATCCACAAGACTCACATCTCCAGGTCCCCAAGCAGGAAGCAGCACCCGGGCCCATGCCAGTGTTGACTGTGGGAGAAAAAAGGTTAAAGCAGTGCCGACTTCAGACCTGCTGGTGGGATGAGGAGTGGGTCCCTGGAGGACAGATGACGGAATAAACAGTATCCTGACACAGTCATGCCTCCTGGATTTTGGGGTCTTGGCTCAGCCCCTTTCTATAGAAATGTGTTAGAGGCCAAGTGTGCAACTTCCTGTCCTCGAGCCTTAGTTACCTCATCTGTCAATGGGGCTCATAAAAGATCCCCCCTCACAGGGAGGTTGTGGCCATGAATGAGGTAAAGGACAGGATGTGCTCACCCAAAGCTGCCCCACTGCGAACTGAATGACAAAAGCTGCCATCCCCACTTCCTCCCGTCTTGGCTGTGATGAGGCCACTCTGGCAGTATTCCTGGGCTGGGACGCTGAGATGCGTCTGGACGCTGCTGCACAGGTGAGGACAGGTGTGGGGAACTCCAGTGTGAGCCTGGCTTGGGGCCTCCCTAGGTCCTCAGCCTAGGCTACGTCTGGGCGTGGGATTAAGGTGTGGTGTCAAACCCAGGGCTGCTGCCAATGTCCTCACCCCAAGCCCAGGGGCTGAATCTGGATCTGGAAGGCAGGGAGGAACATAAATGAGCAGCAGCTACGTTGGACACAGTGGACACTATGGTGAGCCACCAGGATCCCCCTTCTGCGCTGAGGAACCCATCAACCCTCCCCAGCTGCTAGGAGTCCTGCTGGATGGTGGACGTCACCCCTCTGGGAACTGCCACCCCTCAGGGGCATCCCACATCCAATATCCATTATCCATCTATTGGGAGAATTTCAAGGCCTTGGCCCAACTGTAGACAACTCTGAAGGTCAGCTCAGATTCATCACTCTCTACGGGCTTCACTGAGGACATTGTTGTGACAACATCACAGCCAAGTTCTCCCTCTACCCCATCCTGCTTCCTTCCCTTCCTTCCCCAACCACGTATCCATCTCAAGAATACTCCCTAATAAACGTCTGCACACTAATCTCCATCTCAGAACACGTCTCCTGGGGAACCAAACCTACAATAGGAACCGCTGGGCAGGGAACGTCCTGGGGGCGATTAGGGAAGGTTTCTGGAGGAGATGGTGTTTATGTTGGGCAGAACCAGCAGCTATAGAGGGTGTATGTCTTGGGGGGGTATCATGCCAGTGGGCATGGGCAGGGCACAGCAATTGCCACAGCAAAAAGCACAACCACTTATCTCACTTTGTGACCTTGGGCCAGTTACTCCACCTCCTGGAGGCTCAGTTTCCTCTTCAACACGTAATTGATAATCCCGCCTTCCTAGCATTCTTGGGAGGTTTTCAGTCAGAGTGAGTTTCTTAGCTTCCTCCCCACAGAGTTGGATTAGGATGGGTCTCCCTATGCACCTGGCCCTGCCTCTTTTTAAAACTACCTCACTCATCCTCGGGACAATGTGAGGTCGGCACAAGTATCCTCATTTCACAGATAGGGAAGCTGGGGCCAGGAGAGGGAAATTATTTGCTTTAGGGCATATTTTCATTCCTTCATCAAATTTTTTTAAATGAGCATCTACCCTGTTCTAGTCTCTGGGGATACAGCTGCGAACATGACAGAAAAGCCCCCCTGGGGCTGAGAGTCTACGGGAAGAGTGAACAAACCAAGTAAATAAATGAGCTCAATGATTCCCAGTTGTGGGGCGTGCTCTGGAAACCACAGATCAGGGTGCTGGGGGCTCCTTTAGAGCAAGTGGTCAGGGAGGGCCTCTCTGAGATGACCCTGAGCTGAGACCTGGAGCGGGAGGAGAAGCCAAGGGCAGAGCAGAGATCTGGGCAGAAGGAACAGTAACTGTAGCCAGAATTTGACTGGCACTTCTTATGTACCAGGGGGTTTATATATGTTAATTCAGTCCTCACAATAAGCATGTAAAGCGGGTGCTATCAGTTCATTTTACCAAGGAGGAGACAGGCCCAGAGAGGTTAAGTGACTTGCCTAAAGCCTCACAGCCAGTAAGTAGAGGAGAGGGACTAGTGAGAGCAACAGCCCTGAGGCAAGAAAGGCCCAGGCTCTTTGCAGAAATTCACAGGAGATCCGCATGGCTGCAATGGTGGGAAGAAGCAGGTAATGACCCTCAACTCGGTCTGTGGTTTCTGGCCTCCCAGAGTTGCCTTGTTCAGGAGCACAGGCCTGAACGGAAGCTTGTTTGGGAGACAAGCAACTGGCCCAGGGGAACCTGTCAGGTGCTCAAAACAAGTCCCCAAAATTCCAGGGGGAGAGAGGAAAGGGAACTGACGCCCTCCTCTCTCAAAGTGCTGGCCAGGAGTTGGAAAAGCAGCCCCCAAAGCCCCGGCCCACTCTGGCAAGGCCCGCCTCCCAGGAAGAGACAATGCCCATTGTCCCTGCTGCCTCCCCAGAGTGTCCAGGAGGCTGGAATCACACGTCTAACTCTCTCAGCCTGTTTCCCAAATGTAAAGTGGGGATAACAGTAGATTCTGTCACACAGGATTGTGAGATTAAGTGACATGCTACATGAACTCCTGCCACACACATGGGCTCATGCACTGTGAGCTGTTTCTGTTGCCAGTGGCTTACTCCTAACCCACAGCAACCCAGTGAGGCCAGCTTATCTTGTCCGTGTCACAGACCGGGACTCAAGTCCAGCGCAGGGAAATTGATATGGCTGAATTGGCAAGCCGGGCAGCTCCGCGCTCTGGTAACCTTGTCCACTGCCTCAGGCCAGCCTCGGGGAGGGTCCTGCCTCAAGCCTCAGGGCTCTGATCCCACCCCCAGTCGCCCCCTCAGTGTGGCAGGTCCTCCGGAGACTGTGAGTGGCTTTGAAGGGTGTGTGCCTGCACAAGCAGGGAGGCAGCCCTGCCCAGCCCCCGGGCTAGAGGAAAGGCCAGGCCAAGAACACCAGCAGAGAGTGGGAGGCAGAGAGAGTTGGGCCACCTGGGGACTGGAGCTTCACTCCCACCACTGTTTAGAATCTAGCCCTCTCACCTTGGAGCAGGACCTGTGCCCATTTGCCATCGCTGTCATAGTTCAGGGCCCCTGGCCTCTAGTCTAGATGGTGACACTCCTCTTGAGGGTCTCAGGCCTCCAGGGTTTCTCCTGTGATTCAGCATCCACATTGCCCCACAGGGATCTTTTTAAAGTAGAGATTTGGGCCTGTGCAGTGGGAGTTCAAGACCATCCTGAGCAAGAGTGAGGCCCCTTCTCTACAAAATAAATAGAAAAATTAGCTGGGCATGGTGGTGCACGCGTGTAGTCCCAGCTACTCTGGGAGGCTGAGGCAGGAGGATCGCCTGAGCCCAGGCATTTAGGCCGCAGTGAGCTATGATCAGGCCACTGTACTCTAGTCTAGGTGACAGAGAAAGACCCTGTCTCAAAAAAAAAAAAAGAGTACAGATTGGACCTGGCTGCTCCCCTGCTAGAATCCTCCCCCTGGCTCCCCATCACCTAGCAGTGGTCCCCAACCTTTTTGGCACCAGGAACTGGTTTTATGGAAGACAATTTTCCACAGATGGCGGGCAGGGAGGGTTTGGGATGATTCAAGCACATTACATTTATTGTGTACTTTATTTCTACTATTATTACATTGTAATACATAATGAAATAATTATACAACTCACCCTAATGCAGGATCAGTGGGAGCCCTGAGCTTGTTTTCCTGTAACTAGACAGTCCCATCTTGGGGTGATGGGAGACAGTGACTGACATAACAGGAGGCAGAGCTCAGGCGGTGATGGCAAGTGATGGGGAACGGCTGTAAATGCAGATGAAGCTTCGCTCGCTCGCCTACCTCCCCCACCGTGCCCCACCCCCACCCCGCTGCTGTGCAGCCAGGTTCCTGACAGGCCACAGACTGGTACCAGTCCGCTCCATGGCCTGGAAGTTGGGGACCACAGGCCTAGGGGATAAAATCCAAATCCTTTCGCTCTTGTCCAAGCCCTTCCTTACCCGGAGCCTGCTGCATCACCTTCCACCCACCTTGCCCAGCCAAATTCTGAACCCCTTGCAGCTCTAGGCTTTGCACATGCTGTTTCCTGTGCGAGGACAGTCCCAGCTCTCTCTGTTCTTCCTGTATTATGTGATCTGCCTGCAACACTCAGGTAAATATCACCTCCCTTTAACCACCACATTAACCCAGCTGCCAAAGATAGGGCAGGCTTTGCAGTCAAACCTGGGTTTGGATCCCAGCTCCACTGTGTACTAACTGTAGGACCCAGAGCAACTCACTTCATCTCTCTAAGCCTCAGTGGACTCATCTGTAAAATGGGGTAATGATATCTCTCAGGTTTTTTTTTTTTTGAGACAGAGTCTCACTCTGTCACCCAGGCTGGAGTGCAGTGGCCTGATCATAGCTCACTGCAGCCTTGAATGCCTGGACTCAGGTGATCATCCTGCCTCAGCCTCCCAAGTAGCTGGGACTACAGGTGCATGCCACCACACCTAGTTAATTTTTAAATTTTTTGTAGAGATGGGGTCTTACCATGTTGCCCAGGCTGGTCTCCAACTCCTGGGCTAAAGCGATCCTCTTGCCTCAGCCTCCCAAAGTGCTGGGATTACAGGTGTGAGTCACCGCACCCGGCCTACTCTCAGAGTTTTAGAAAGGATTAAATAAGAAATCAAAGGCAGTATTTGTCACACATTAAGAGTGCACAAAATGGAAGTCTCCATCTCTTTACCCGGAAAGTTTCTCTATTAATAATGGAAGAGAGACTACCGAAGTAACCACACTGAGGAAGTAACAAGGATTCCAGACTCCGTTCTTAAATGTCCTGACCACCTTCTGGAGGTGTGGCCTTGGCTCTGCTTTCTAAGGGTAAAGTTCCAGAATATTCTCTTTGGGTCTCTCCCAGTACTATTCTATGCAAGCAAAATTCCTTCTCCAAGATGGGACCCTGGCCAAACCCTCCAACCATAGCAGCTATGACAAAGGCTCCCTAGCCTCCAGACCTTTCTGTGAGCTGCTTCCTTACCTTGAAACACCTTGTCCTCCTGCCTCTTCTTTGGGCTACAAACCTTGCAATTCAAACCTGAATATATCTCCTATGGCTCTTAGAAGGAACACAGCTGAGGTCTGCCACCCATGGGACCCTTTCTGAAGACCCTGCCTGCTCAGGAAGCCCCTGAAAGCTAGTGGAGGAGAAAGGAACCACCTTGTCCACACTCGCACAGGCTGGAACTGATGATGTCGTTGGTGTGGGAACCCAGCCTCTACCTCTGCCTCTCTCAGCCTCAGCCTCTTCACGTGGTAAAATGATACTGAGTCCTAAGTAACACAGTAGTTAGAGGATTAAATATAGTGATGTGTGCTAAGCACCCAATAAATGTCAAGTTCTTCCTGTTCACAAGCCTCTTTTGTATCTTTCCATGTGCTCCTTTGCCTGGAATGTCCCTCCTCCATCTTTATCAAACTGTTCATCCTTCTGGGCTCAGCCCAGGTGCTGCCCTAATGTATCAGCTCCTTCTCTGAGCCTGCAAGGTACTTAAGCAGCTCCCTTCTCTGGCGATTTCAGGCACTGTTGCTGGATCTTATCGCGCCACCCCCGCCCCCACCCCCCCGCCAGACTGTAGCTCTTCAAGGCCAGGGCTGTTTGATTCTCTTGAAGAAGCTGCTAAGGGCAGGGCTTTTAAAAACTGTTACAGAAATTTTCAAAAATACCCAAGAATAAATAAGATACTGCGAAGTATAAAATAGCATGAAGAACTCCTTGTACCAATAACCGAACTTCAAGAAACATGAACAGGCATGGCCAATCTTGTGTTACCAGCCTCCTTGCTTTATGCTTACGCTCCCAACCCTGGCACAGAGCACGTGCTCAGTCTGTGGTTCATGTGTGGGACATCTTCCCAGGGCTCCTGGCTGGGACATCTCCTTCCAGCTGTGCTGGAAGTACCAGTGCTGGGAGAGGCAAATTTTACATTGCACAACCCTATTCCTGTAGGTACAGGCCCAGGGCTGGGATGTAGGCCAGCAAGGAGGAAGAGGGAGCTAGCCTAGCACATGGGGGCTGTGACCTCCATGACCCTTCAAGGATGGATATAGGACCTGGGGACCACTCAGGATGGATATAGGACCAGGGCCTCTATTTCGGGCAAGCCCTACTTCTGTCTTGATGGGGCCCAGCTCTGCCAGGTGGTTTCAAATGGCACTGTATGAAGTCTCTCTGCAGAGGAGTCGTGGAGGTCTCTCTATGCCTAGGTCTGGGAGTGTCCTGGGGAACCTAGACCTGGAGGCCCCTGATCACACCTTTTGGGTTCTGGCTCCACTTCTCCTGCAAGTCTGAATCAGACCATGTGGTTTGTGCATCAGCTCTGGCCTCATTTCTCCTCCTGGCTGGCCTTGGTGTCCTGCACGGACACCCTCTGGCAGTACCCGTTCTGCATCATCCTCCCAGGAGACTCACCTGGGGGCAAATTATCCTTGTTGGGACGCTACACAGAAGGCATCTTTGTTGAGGACATCACCCAGACGGTGGTGGTAAATTTCTTTGTGCACTTTGTGGAGGTGCACCCTGGGGTCCAGGTGGAGATCCAGTTCTGGGACACAGTTGGCCAGGAAGGTTCCAGTGTGTATGGCATGGCAGGCCTCTGGACATGGCCCCTGCTCCATGCCTTCCACACCACCCTAACCCTGAGGGCCAAGGAGAGAGCTCATCCACCAGGAAGGGAGGGGCAGGAGAAGGGGCCTTGGAGGCCATTTAGAAGGATGGACTCTGGACCAAGAGCACAGGTCTGAGTCCTGCCCTGCCTAGGGACCTTGGACAGGTCACATGACCTCTCCAGACCTCAGTGTTCTTGCCTGTAAAATAAGGGGCCACACAGATGACCTCTGAAGGCCTTTTCTTTTCTAACTTCAATTAGTTGTAAGACCTTAGTTTAGCTCTGCTCGCCTCCTCCCAGCTGCACACCATGCATGCACAGGGTACCCGCTCCAAGATGGCTTCCTGATCCCAGATGGCTCTTTCTGTGTCCTCAGAACTCATCCTGTCGTGACCAGCCCCTACCCCTGCCTTCTGATTCATTCTTTTTCAGGGAACCTCTCAAGCTTTAGTCTTTTACCTCTAGTCCAAACAACTGCAGCAACATTCTGGCTGGTCCCCCTCCTGCCTCCTCCATCCACTCTCCACACTGGCAGCTGGAGTGAGGCTTTTCACATGCAAATATTCCACACCAGTCCTTCACCTAAAACTTCACTGCCTTCCCAATGCCTGTGCAGTGGGTTTCAAAATTTTATTTATATGCCTGTTTTGAGCATCAGAATCCTTGTTCAATGGAAGATCACTCAGAGCCCAAAAACGGCCAACAGTTAAGAAAAAAGCTGCTCGGCTGAAGAGGGGTGGTAAGCCCAGAGCCGGTCTGCGGGGTCTCCCACACTACACCCCGCAACACACACGCATGCACACCCAGAGCAGCCTCCAAGGCGTGGGCACTGCAGCTGCGGCTCCGTGTACCCACGTGAGAAGCCAGGAGGAAGCCCACGCCACTAAGCCTGAGGGCTGTCCATCTCGCAAGCTCACTCTGTGCTCACCCCTAGCCACCCTCTCCTAATCTTGTGCTTTAGCCACATTGGCACACTGACTCCTTTAGACTTCTGGGCCTTTGCACATGTCATGCTTCTGCTTAAACTCCTTCAATGGCTCATGTTACTATTTTAATTTTTTGCTTTTTAAGACATGAGAGACTTGCTATGTTGCCCAGGCTGGACTTGAACTCTTGGCCTCAAGCGATCCTCCCACCTCAGCCTCCTGAGGATGCCACTGCTGTGCCTGGTGTCCTATTACTTTTTTGATAAAGACCAATCTTTGCTGGGGCCTGCAAGGCACTGCATGGCCTGGCTCAATTTACCTCATACACTGCCTCAAGGCTTACATACCACGCAGTTCTCTCTCCTTGAAAGAAAGCCCATCCCCTTCACCTGCATCCCTCATTTCTCAGCCCAAACAACATTTCTCCCCGACTTGCCAGACTCCTGCTCCAGCCCTATAAACCTGTCCCTGGCAGCCCTTGTCACAGTGCCAGTTTTACTTTTACCCAATGGCAGGAGTGCTCCCTTTGTCTGTTTTTATTCAACATTGTAGCCCCAGCCTATCACAGGCATGGGCACGGCTTACAAAGACTTGCTGAATGAATAAGCAAGCCCCTCCATAGGCAGATAGGACAGAATGACTCACAGCTGAAGCCACTTACCTGTCACGCAGCTGATTAAGAACTGAGGTCTTCTGACTCTACCCCAGCTCTTTCCAGCAAACTTCCTGGTTCCCTTCTCTCCTTATGTCCTCAATGGAGAACTCAAAACTAACTCTGGATTCCTTCTTGGCTGCTGAGGTCAGAGACCTGCTCCTGCTGTCAGAACTCGGTGGAGGCCTCTTGCTGTTTCATATCACCAACAGAACATCCTTTGAGAGCGTCGCCTGGTGGTATCGGGAGGTTCTGGAGAAAGTGAAACCCTTCAATATCCTCATCTTGGTGGTAGGCTACAAGAGTGACCTGGTGGCTGAGTACCAAGCAAAGCTGGAGAAGGGGAAGAAGCTGGCTGCCTCCTTAGGGACTTGCTATGTTGAGATTTCAGCGAAGAGCAACAGTAACGTGAGCACAGCCTTTGAGCAGCTCACCCAAGAGATCTATGAGGCTGTGAAGGGAAGGCTCATGGGGCCTAACTCAGAGTGGGAGGGAATGAAATGCAGGGTCCCATCATGGGCCAAGCTGCAAGAAGAAGAGGTCCAAAGCAGGTCAAGGTGGATGTGCCTGTTCTAGTGACCCCTGGGTGGAACAGTCACTCTCTCTAAAGCACACCGAACCCTCACAACCCACAAGGGTTATGCTGGGCCCAGGATGGGATGATGCTAGGTGCCATTGAAGGAGATGACCTCAAGGTCTAGAAGGGGCCTGGTTTCCTCTACATGATGGTGAAGATACCATGATCAGGGATACCAGCAACTAAAAACAGGCAGGCACCTGCACAGACAGGCCTGTCCCCAGGCTATTCCCATCCTTTCTCAGGGCCAAGGATGAACATGACTTTCTCTAGGAGTTCCAGAAAAGCATTGCCAAAACAAGGATGCCGCTTCAGTCTGGAGCTCATGACAGAATATTACCCTGCCCAATTCTTTTTTCTTTTTTTTTTTTTTTGAGACAGAATCTCACTCTGTTGCCCAGGCTAGAGTGAGTGCCGTGGCGTCAGCCTAGCTCACAGCAACCTCAAACTCCTGGGCTCAAGCGATCCTACTGCCTCGGCCTCCCGAGTAGCTGGGACTACAGGCATATGCCACCATGCCCGGCTAATTTTTTCTATATATTTTTAGTTGTTCAGATTATTTCTTTCTATTTTTTTTAGTAGAGACGGGGTCTCACTCTTGCTCAGGCTGGTCTCGAACTCTTGAGCTCAAACAATCCGCCCGCCTAGGCCTCTCAGAGTGCTAGGATTATAGGCGTGAGCCACTGCACCGGGCCCCCTGCCCAATTCTTATGGCACAGAAACTAGACGCAAACTCCACGCTGATGTTATGGCCTCCCATGGAGTAAAATAATAGAAAATCCCTGTATGTTCCTCAAACACAGACATGAATAACAGTACTGCCACCTGCTGACTAGAGAGCTACCCAGCCTTGCCTGTCCTCCTCCTAACTCCCTCTGGCATTTCAAAGGCTATAAGCCGTGCGCCCTGTGTCTTTCAATTAATAACTTCTTTATTCTGGAAAAGCAAATGAAAGTCATATTCATATAAACACTGACATTACAAAGTACAGGGAAAAAGGGAAGGAGAAGGAAACAAAAGCCTCTACAAATCCTGCTAATACTGTCTCACCCAACAAGATCATAATGCTTTGTTCCATATTCAATCACTTATATAATAAACCGCAAATAAAATCTTCTCTGGAAGATACATTGCTCCTCTTTGAGACGGCAGGGAAACGAAATGGGAAGTTGGGGTAGGAGGCTTTATTCTTTTGGCAGATCCTCTCAGTCATTATAGATATTGCTGCACTGTTAATAAAAAATATATGCTTCTCTGTAAAGCATTAAAAAAAAAATTCCAAGGATGAGATGGCTGAGGTCTCAGCTCAAGTATCTCCAAATACATTGTTGTCCATTCCCTGACCTTTCCGTGTGTTATTTCTTGGTCGTTTTTCGGATCAGTGCCATTCTCTGAAAGGAGAGAGAAATAAGCAGTTACACAGGAGCAGTCAGAGTCAGGAGCTTTCTGGAACATTCATGTGCAGCTAGCAGGCAGCGTGGTGTACAGTACAGGCTGGAGCCCCCAGGGACCTGTAGTCACAGGCCAGCTCAGCAGGTGCCTTCGAACCAGAGAGCAGTCTGCAGGGCCCCAAGAGATGTTTAGATGGGTCAGTAGATCCATTTCATTGACCAAAAGACCCAAACTGCTCCAGGCTAGCAGGATGGCAAAAAAGAGAATAAGCCAGCAAAGCATGTGTTTTCTAGGCTTCCCCACCCCAGTTTCTTCTTTCTCTGATGATGGAGAAAGTAGGAAAAGGGCCTCAATTTCCTCAAGCTTGTCACCATACACAAAGGTAGCTGACAGTTCACACCTGATGACATGCAATGAAGGGAAACTGAAGACTAACAACTTCTACCAAAACCTTTCCTAGAAACACTCAGATCAGGGTCTCAACTCTTACTATTACCAGCCACTGGGCAAATGAATAGCTTGCTTTGCTCACTCTTTTTGATCAAGAGATTGTCCCAATATTATGATGTTTGTTGACTAGGGCTGAAAAGTGGATAATTTGGGAGCAGAGCCAAAGTGACAATCCATTGTCTAAAGAGACTCCTTTCTGAAGAAGAGTCCTGTCCTTCGATTCAGGTCATTGGCAGCTTTCTTGTAGGGCTTCCTCTGTGAGCTCTGCAGACACCCACTCAAGAGATACCAGGCGATGGCAAAACAAGGGACACTCACCCAGGACTGCCCAGTTGTGCCTGTCAAGCCTAGAAAAAGCTCGCTTTTCCAATCAGAGTAGCCAGTTAAATTAAGACATAAAGGATAACAGCCGTGGCAAAGGGAGGGCAACACTGCTGTTGTACTGACCAATGACCAGGACAACTTGCTCCACAGTAGAAGTGGTATTCTCACACTGACCCCTAGCTTCCTTGTCAAGAAGGCAGAGCTGGGCGTGGTGGCTCCTGCCTGTAATCTCAGCTGTTTGAGAGGCTGAGGTGGGAGGATCTCCTGAGCCCAGGAGTTCAAGACCAGCCTGGGCAACATAGTGAGAACACGTCTCTACAA
>RJWJ010027721.1:0-21984 GCA_004363605.1 Indri indri
GGAGGCGTAAGTGACCTGCCCAAAGTCACTAAAGCCAGAAAGCTACTGGAGCCTGAAATTTCGGATTCCTAGCTCAGGGCTCTGTCCACTACATCGTGTGGACTCTTTTGCTCATGGTGAAAAGAAGGGCACTAGAAAAAAACAGTAATAAAATGACCAGGCACCAGGCTAAGCACTAGACATCAATGATTCCCAGTAAGCCCCACAGTGACCTAGGGAGGTAAGTTCTCTTACCGCCCACAGGCTATGCATGAGAAGGGCGTCTGTGCGAGGGGAGAGAACAGCAAGCTCTCACACCCAGCCAACAGCAGTGCAGAAAGTCCCGCCAGATCTCAGCCCCATGCCAACCTGCCTCCCGAGGAAGCTTGCTGACCAGATCCATCATCCGCAAAGCAGTCTAACACACGGTGCTCCTCCAAGAGCCAGTTACTGGAACCACAACAAAGAACCTCTTTATCTACGCCAATGTCACCCAAACTACAGGCCATGAATGCCAGGAGGAGGGGAAATGATCTTAGGTGGCACAAGTATGAATATCTTTAACTTTAGCCATGATGCTTTTGGTATGTATTAGAAAAGCACAAATCTAGCTCATCGAACCCATTATTATACAGAGATTTTAGCACGGAATGAAGGCAACTTAAAACAAGGGGAATACATTTAAGGAAAACTACTGAGTAAATAAGTTCAGATGGTACGCAGCTGTAGGGAAAACCACGAAGGACCATAAACCGATATTTGAGACTCGCTGACCTGAGGCATTGGCTCCATCCCATGGTTTTTCTCTAGAGGGAAAGCAGCTTGGAAATAACAGGTACCCGCCCCGTCCCCCAGCATACAATACACACTAGCTCCAAATGTTACTTTGTTTTTTTATTTATTTTTATTTGCCCTCTTCTGTGCCACTGTACATCTCTCCGACTGATGAGGCACGGCCCAAGTTACCAAAGCATCCTGGAGCCTTGCATTTATGTGGCAGTGTCCTGTGGGGCTTGGCCTCAGGGTGACCCGGGTCTAGTGTGCCCTGAATAGCTCAGATTACACAGATCAATTAATATCTTACGATTATTTTGAGAATCACCTTTTCACTTTAGGAAATATCTGATTTGGGGAACAGACAGTCTCCCCACTATCCCAGCACTTGCTGCGGTGCCGAGGTGATTAGGTGGGTGCTGATTCCATGGAAACGGCAAGGAGGGGCCCCTCGCATCCACGGCACCCACCGTCACACCCACCGTCACAGCCGTGCAGCGAACCGGGCTTCTGCTCTTGCCGACCTCCCTTCCCGGTGCCACTCCTCCCAAAATGCCCCACTAAATGTAGACGCTGATCAAAGTAGAACTTCACTGGATCCTGCAATACCAACAGTGTTAGGCTTTAAGAAAACAGAAGGAAAATAATAATTCACTAAAAGAGAATAATTATGAAAAATAAGGGCATCGTAGCTCATCGAGTGCTTCGGCGGGCAGGATCTCCTGTGATGCTCCCAAACAAGCTGTGAGGAAGGTGTTGCACTGTCTGCGTTCGTCTGTTATAAAGGTAAAGGTAGGAGGAAATAGGCGCTGAGATCTCCCAAGCAGGATTCTGAATTACAAACTCCGCTACTTTACAACTACATGGAAGAAATTGTCTTAGTTTTTTTCCTAAGGCCTTGCTGCTCTAAAAACGCTCCCCAAACCAGCATCATCTACGTCACCAGAGAGGTTGTTAGAAACACAAAATCTCCACCCACCGGACCCCAGACCTGCTGAATCCGAATCTGCACTCTAACAAGATCCCCAGGTAATTCCTACGCACGGTGAAACTGGAGGAGCACGGCTTTCCTGCAAGGCAATCCTTCCATTCTACCAAGTGACGTCTCTTCATTCGGTTACCAGTAACTATTTATTGAGCATCTACCACATCTGTGCCAGGTGCCGTGCTGACAGCTGGGAGATCAACAGCGAATAAGACAAACACGGTTCCTGTCCTCGGGGAGTTGCCATCCTAACATGGTGGTTTCCCACCCTTGGACGCTCACTAGACTCGACTGGGCACTTTGAAATGCACCCACACACCTGCAGGTGCCTAAAATCTACTCCAGACTGTTATTTCTATGAACGAACTATCAGAAACTCTGAGATTGAGGCCCTAGAAGCTGCACATCGAAAAAGCTCCAATTGGTGCAACCACTTTGGAGAGCAATTTGACACACTGAGTAAAGCTCAGGTGGGCATAACCTAAGAGTAGCACTTTCACTTCCAGGATTATATCCTAAAGAAATGAAAGCGTGTGTGCAAAGAAGACAGAAACAAGGACACCCACTGCAGCACTGAGAGAATATTTTGGAAACTATCAAACTGTCTACAAATAAGGAAATGAATACCTAAACCATGGCTAAGACAAAGTTACAGGGCAGTGGCATGAACAAACTAGATCTCTATGTGTGGACATAGTCTCAACTATAATTGTTGAGTGAAGAAAGATAGGTGCAAAAGACTGCATAGTTTTACCCACAGACAAACGTTGATATACTGCTTAGATTCATAAATATGAAAATATAAAACATGTTTGGCAAACACCATACCAATTTCACAAAAATGTTTTGTTCTGGGAGCACAGGAAAGAGATGGGGGCGCTTAGTGCTATTTTTTAAGGTATTATGTCAAAAAAACTTAACCAAATATGGCTAAATTTAAATATCTATTAATCTGAAGGGTGGGTAAATATATATCAAATACATTATATTACATTTTTTCCCCCATACTTTTTTGGGTGTTAATGTTTTGTGATTTAATTATTTCTTTAAATTTCTTTTAAAAGCTTCACAGATAATGTGATACATAGCTAGGGCTGGAAATCTCTGATCTAGGAGCATAAACTAATATTAATAAAAACCTGGCTATTTAATATCAAGAAATACGTCTACAGAATGGCAACAATCTATGGATCTTGAAGTTAAGTTACTACCTTAAATACTTTTACACTGATTTAAAAAAACTTTCACATGGCAGGTAACTTCTATAAGCAATATTTTTTAATAAAAAAACTTTCACATGGCAGGTAACTTCTATAAGCAATATTTTTTAAGAGGCCAAAGTCAGGCCGGATATTGTGGCTCACGCCTATAATCCCAGCACTTTGGGAGTCCAATGGAGGAGGATTGCCTGAGCCCAGGAGTTTGAGGTTGCAGTGAGCTATGATGACGCCACTGCACTCTAGCACGGGTAACAGAGTGTGAGACCTTGTCTCGAGCAAAAAAAAAAAAAAAAAAAAAAAAAGAGGCTGAGGTTATTACCGAAGGTATTACCCAAGGAAAGCAATAGTTCTCCAAGCGCAGTCCTCAGCTCACCTGTAACGGAATGTGGAGTAGGAAGCAGGAGGGAATACTAATCTAAAATGCAGATTCCAAGGCCCTACCTTAGGGCTACTTAATGAAAATCTGTGCGTATAGAACCCAAGTCTGAATTTTTTTATAAGAGAATGCACATGTGGGTACCATTCTTTGGTACACTGAAGAACCACTAAAGTATAACATATTTTTTAAAACTGTTGTTAACTGTACTTTTAAACCGTACATTTCTGTGTTCAATAAGGTGAGATTTGCCATACTCTGAAAATTAAAATGTAGGAAATGTTTTCCAATATTTAAGACGTAATTCAAGCAGATGGTAATAAAAACCGGTTTCCTGCACTGTGTATCTAACCTGAAGGACAAAGAAATGGATTTCAGGAAGAAGATTAGAATTTCGCGTTGCCTCTTTCTAAAAGAGCTTCGAAAAACAACCGGGTAACAGGAAAACTGCACGAGTCCAGCCTTGCCGCTGCTCTCACCAGAATGAGAGGCCCCAGACGCGATTTCCGCCAAAGCCAATTTCAATTTAACAAAGCTCAGACCGTGAGGCTTGAACACGGCCTGGCGAGCCCAAGAGGGGATCCCGAATTTGCGCTCAGCACGCGAGGCATCTTCTCAACTCCAGTCTATAATCTTTTGACTACAAGTTTTCACCTCTCCGCAGTGATCTCTTTGTCATCATTCCTTCGACCTGCCTCCTCCAACCTGTGTTTACATCGCCTGACTTTTATTTTTCTCCCCGATTGTCCTCTTCATCAACCCTTTCTCTGTTTTCAGACAAAACCAACATTGTAATCCTGACTTTCAAGCCCTAGAAAACTGCTCCGGAGCTCAAGCTAAAAACCCAGCACAGTAACACAGGAAAAGGTGTTCAACCTCACTAGTAAACAGAGAAGTGCAAATTTTAAACCACGAAGATACAATTTCACACCCATCAGACTGGAAAAATAACAAGTCTAACAACGTCAAGTGTCTGAAAGTGTGTGGAGCAACTGGAACCCCCAAACACTGCTGGCTGGAATGCAAATCGGTACAACTTATTTGGAGAGCGATCTGGCAATTTATTAAAGTGGAAGGTGCCCAGTTCCTCTGACCCGGCAATTCCCTTCCAGGTTTATACCACTGAGAAACTGTAAACATATGCTGTACACAGGGAGACAAGTTCACAACTCTTCATTGCACTGAAACAGCACACACACAAAACTGTAAACCTCTGTGCTTGCAGCCGTAAAATGAATATATGGTAGCATATTCATAAGAAGGAATATTATATAGCAGTTAAACTAGAATTAGGTGTCTCTTAGATAAACTGCGAAATCATAATTTAAATAATAAAGGCAAACTGAGAAGTTGTACAGTATTACAACGCATGTTTAAAACACGAGGAAATAGGGCTGTGGCTCGTGCCTATAATCCCAGCTACAGGAGCCTGAGGCGGGAAGATCACTGGAGGCCAGGAGTTCGAGGTCAGCCTGACAACACAGCGAGACGCTGTCTCTTATAAATAAATAAAACACAACTAGCAACACTATTAATATATCTGGTTTATGCATGCACACAAGTCTAGTAAAAAGTATAAAACACGTGATAAACACCAAATGCAGAACAGTGATCACTATGGAGCGGGCGGCAATGAGGTGGGGAGGGGCTCACAGGAGGTTTTAATCGTATTTGTAGGATTTGATTTCTTCTCTGGGTGGGGAGCACATGAGTGTTTACTCTATTCTTTCCTGTCTGCCCAAAATTAACCACCACCCAGAAAGAGTAACCTAAGTCTGAGGTACCTTAAAGCATTTGAGAGTTCTGAAAGTGGCATCAGAATTTGACCAGCAGGAGGAAGGCTGGACCTACGAGAACAAAGTGAAGCTTTGAGACCCAACAGGGTTTTTTTCCCCCACAAGATCTTAAAACTATTCATAGCAAACAATCATTCTCAGAACTGTCATAAAATTCCATGTAGAGGACTTTATGACATACCCAAAATTCTAAGCTGTAATCTCAGAACAGGAACACTCCAAAAAGCCTTTAGTGTTGGGGTCGGTTGCTGATACAGAGTTCGCCTCAAGGAAGTTCTCGCTGGTTCATTTTGGGGTGGCCTTTTCTCTTGAAAAACCAGCAAGGCTTTCTAAACCCTTAGACTAGCATTTGGTTTTTCCACAACTGAAGGTTTATTATAAGAAGTTGCATTAAAATAATTAGACCAGAAAAGTTAACTGGACTAATAGATACCATCTTTTACAACTTTCCAGTCAGTTTGCTTTGGGCTGGCTTCATGGGTAGCCTAGAGAGAAAACCACCAAAGGATACCTTCCTGATGATACCACGGAATTTAATACCATTCTAAAACCTCAACCGATTCAAACTAACTAGGAAGACCAGGCAGGCTGGGAGAAAAAAGGCATCAGAACTAGAGGAATTTCTTCTGATTGCTAAGAGAATCAAAATTGAAAATGACCTATAATTACAACTCAAACATACCAAAATTCCACTGTAGTAACATAAATAAATAGGTTTATGGTATGAGTGAACAGGAACACATAAAGTTGACATCCAGAAAAGGCATTACCATCTTTCACTGTAACAAAATACTGGCATTCAACTTTGTTTTCTCTTAGGATTCCAAGAAAAACAGAGAAAAATCTGCAGACCTAATTGTCAGGTCCTGACCTAACACAAACTCCTGCATATTAGACCTGTGGGTCCAGAAGAACAGAATTTTTTTCTTTAAACATTAACCCACCTCAGCTCAAGCTGCATTCTCTAAAATCCAGCAACTATCACAGCAGACCCTTATATATGACTTTACTCCTAGCTGATACATTAAACTAAACTTACAGTTGTCAATTATCTTTGAGAATGTAAAACATAAATAACAGTAATAGAAGAAAAGGCAAGATATCTCTTTCTCCAAATTATATGAGACTGAAATATTTTTTAGTAATTAAAATTTTTTTTCAACTATTCTCAAAATACTTGCCTCAAGTAGTTGACTTATCAGAATAAAACTATCTTCATAAAAATCCTCTGGTTTTGTTTCAAAATTTACTACGTTTACCTTCATTTCAAGGTAACTTCGTTTATTTAAAAGACCTCAAATATAGCACTCGAACTGGTGCCAAATATTATTCTGGGGTTGTTGCACAGATGCTAACATGCTAATATCTGGCAAGCTCTACACCGTTTCAAACAAGGTCGTTAGGTAATCAAGTGGTTGCTAACCAATTAAGAGATGTCAAATTTTATAAAGGTTTTATCTAAAAACTACTACTAAGAAGCTTTACATGTCCCCTCCAAAAAAAAATCAGTTTTACAAGATGAGAAAAACTAAGGTCCCCAGAAATACAATTTGCCCAAAGACACACCATCGAACTCATGCTTAACTGGACAGACGCATAATGTACAGATCCCAGTTTTAATTCACATTGACTATAATGTCCTCATATAAAATAAAAGCCATAGGTAGAAAGTGTATCAAATTCTGGCCAAATGAAATATATTAAAGAAATGCCCTGTTGTATTAATCAGTCTTTCCATTGCACTGCCTCTGGGATTTTGTTAAACCTTTATCTGTGCTGATATCATCACAATGCATTGAAATTGTTTCATCTTTACCAATGTTATGCACACAAGAGAAGGACCAGCTCAGCTCCTTAGGGAGAGGGGACCCCCTCTTTCGTTTATTAAGCACCTACATTTAATATATGCTAACACCGACACAGCAGGTCCTCAACAGATGGCCATTTATCGAAACAAACTTGTCATCTACATGATACACGATATTTTCTCAGAGGTACATCTCACAGCACTATTAACAAATGAAATGAAGATCATATGATTTAGACCAATTTGCATAGGTACAAGTCACATTTGGTTTCTCCTAACGAATGCTTCCTCTTTAGAAAATTCCTCAAATTCTTGAAACAGAAAGCTTAAAAAAAGCAAACTTCCATTTGGAAGGCCATAAAAATACATAGGAAGTGAAACTCATTGGTTTGGACAAAAATCAGAGGATTATCAACGGGGGACATTTCCTCATGCTCGGTAGCAGCTAGTGCATTTTGAAAATTACAACATACCAGCCAAACGAGCTTTACTGTCTCCAAACCAGACACTGCTGTGTGGCCAAGCTGACTTGCTCTAAGCAAGTTGATCAAGAATTACTATGGCAGGAATTCACACAGAAGACAAATTAAAACAAATGGGAACTAGTATTAAATTTCCTTTGGATGACAGGCACACCTATAGCCAGGACTCAAGCATTACAAAAACAATCCATGTAACCTAAAACATATGTACCCCCTTAATATTTTGAAATTAAAAAAAATTTTTTTCCTAATGGACAATAAAACTTCAGCAGAGTCGAGGACAAGTGGAAGAATGAGGATATTTTCCAAGTCCTCCATATCTACAACTGGCATGGGAACTATGGGGAGGCGAGGCGTGGTAGCTCAGGCCTGTAATTCTAGCACTTTGGGAGGCTGAGGAGGGAGGATGGCTTGAGGTCAGAAGTTCAAGACCAGCCCGGGCAACAGCAAGACTTCCTCTCTACAAAACAAAAAAGTAGCCGGACATGGTGTCACATGCCTGTAGTCCCAACTACTTGGGAGGCTGAGGCAGGAGGATCACTTGAGCCCAGGAGTTTGAGGTTGCAGTGAGCTGTCATGACATCACTGTACTCTAGTCTCGGCAACAGAGGGAGACTCTAATCTCAAAAAAAAAAGTATAAGGGAAACAGGTAGTGTTTAGTTCTCAATCACGCAAAGAATTTGCTACAAATTTTGTTTCTGCCCTGCTGGGTACTTTCTTGTCTGGCAGAGGAAACAAATCCACTCTTCGATGCTAGGTCTTGGTTTGTTCCTCTCACCCAGAAAGATGGTGTCTTCTAACACCCTTTCTGGACACATATCATCAGCCTATTTTAAAATATGCCCAATGACCTGCTTAAAAAAAAAATTCAATCCCCACTTGCTCTTACTACAAATACTCAAAGCAGCTGGGACCAAATGAAGTTAGGAGTGGTTAAGAATCAGTAAGAGGCCCAGAGTGGAGAGGAGAGACCCAGAAAAGACCTACCTGGAAACAATTCATCACCGAGTGAAGAATTTAAAGAGGGGTCCAACAAACAGTTACGTCTGATCAGGTGAAAAGACAGCAGTTTCCTCATCACCAGGCCTTCTCCTCTGGGAAGTTAGACTCCGAGGGGCGGGGGTGACCTGAGCAGCCTTTTATAAGGGGCGGGGCTAAGGATTCCCAGCCTTTGTATCCTGCCATGCAGCTTGGTTTGCATAAATGAACATGGAAGTTGTTTACATTAGTGGTTGCTTCCACCAGGTCTGAAAAAGCATCATCTCCATTGTCCCTTAAACTCCTAGAAGGTGACATAATAATGAAAGATGATGTTGACAACAGCAGCTCACACTCACTGAGTACTTGCCAAGTCCTAGGCCCTCTACCCCAGTAACTCACTTAATACAACAGTCCGAGGAGACAGGAACCATGAGCATCTCTTGTTATAGACAAGGAAAGTAAGACAGAGAGCAACTTGTTTAGGGATACAAAGTTAGCATGTGTTAGAACCACGACCCAAACCCAGGAAATCTGACTTTAGAGCCCAGACTCTTCATCACTTGCTCGAGACAGTGTCCGATAGGAACATAAAACTCCCCACTTAGGAATTATTGGTTCCTCACTTCACCTGGGTGATGGTTCTAAATTTGGTCCCTTTTTAGATCTCCACACCCGGTGTTAATTCTCCAGACAGTACTGGCCTGCTCCGCTCAGGTCCTCCCCACACCTCTTCTCCCTGGCTGAGTGTCACTGGAAACAGGTTGTGACATTCAGCCCAGGTGTTTCAAGAAGCCCCAGCAGTGCTAAGGGCAAAAAAAAAAAAAAAAAAAAAGAAGAAAAAAAAATTGGAGACTGGCTTCCTCTTGGGACATGCTAGCTGTCAAGTTGCCAGCCCACTTTAGTACAGAGAGGTGTCACCACACACAAGCAGGACAAGAAACCCCACCAAGGGCTGGGACTGCACCTCACTACCCTGAGCCCACCCCAGCAGACGTGAGTTATTCCAGCCGCTCTGGTTTCACAGTTCCCCTCTGGAGCTAGCTGTTGCAAAGAGAATCTGGGAAGAAAAGCATCACCTTTTCACCTCGCCAAGCAGCGTTAATGCCCCTCGACAGAAAGAAGCAGGGAAACCTGTCTCCTCGTACGAAAGAAGAGGAAAAACCAGGAAATGGAAAGGCTCCCGGAAGCACCCCCCATACCTAACTCACCCTGCACCAATACCTGTGCAGTTATCATTCTAGGAAGCCCCAGCATTTGCTCTGCTGGCCTTGGCTGCCACGTCCCACTGTGCAGAGAGCTGAGGCCAGTGGGTCTCAAGTCCACCCACGAGCTAACACATGGCTCCTCAATGCTCCTTTGCCTTGTGTTGATCTTGCAACAGAACACGGGACAGAAGATTTTAAAAGCTATGCAACGAGGGAAGGGCGGCCAGATCACCTTACCCTAAGGCTGCTCAATCGAGCCTGCTTGGATTCCCTTTAGGGGCCAGTATTACTAGCTTCACAGGAGCTTTTCCCAAACTGGCACTAAAAGAGCACATGTTCCAGCTGGGGGCTGGGGGGAGGGGGAGCGCGTGGAGAACGGAGGCAAAGCACACACCCTCTCGCCCTGCACAGGACAGCAATGCTTCCTTACTCCACGCTGAGCTCCCCAGGGCTCTGATAAGTGGGGGTGCCAGCTGGGTACACCCTGGGGACACAAGGGCTGTAGGCTGTTCCTGCAGAAGCTGAAAAAGAAGGGAGAGCAATGGGAGGAGCCCAAATTAAAGTGACCATGAGGTCATGGACCCAGACCCCATCAGAGCCCAGAGAGTCCCTCGCTGTGTCCATGGCCTCCAGCCTCATTGGACGTACAGTGGATCAGGCAGGATAACCCCGGAGATCTCCCCCAAGCCCACGGCCAGCCCCACCCTTAGGGCCTGCAAATGTTACTGCCATAGAACCTTGTTCCTCTTTCACAGATGGGGAAACTGAGGCATGCAGACCAAATTACCGTGCTTTCCCAACCCGGGTTGAAGTTCACTTCTCTAGCCGCAATTTTTGCACTTTTTTACACCTTTATTACATTTCAAATTTCTCCAGATACACCGACTGCTGTTGCAAAGTGAATCTTAAATACGATCGAAGGACTGAACTCAAAATGGGATGAGGGCAGTCAGGGAGTCCAGCAAGGCTTTATTTACCGCAAGAAAGGGATGGGTGCCCCCCACGGCCAGCTCATCCCCCAACCCCCTCCCCCGGGACGTCCGGGTTCGGTCGCCCCCCTCCCCCATAAGCCGCTTCCGCTGCACCCCTAGGGCCGGGGAGCAGCAGCGCGGCCCCGGGGTCGCCGAGCCGGCTGCGAGGTCCCGGGGCCGAGAGTGGCGGGGGGCTCGGGCCCCTCCTGCGGCCGCCCGCCCGGCCCGGGGCCGGGAACTTCGGGCTGCGCGGCCCCCGCCGCGGGGCGTGTGTGCGGCTCGGGCTTCCCTTTCTTTGCCTCGCCGCGCCGCGGGCGCGACCCCGGGCGGCGGCGGCACTCACCATATTACAGATGGAGGCGATGTTTCGGACAGTCATTAGTCTAAAGGTAGCAGCGACCCCGCACCGCCATCTTTACGAGGTGAAAACCGGGCTGTCCATGGCGAGCGCTCGCGGGGAGGCCGGCGGCGCGGCGCGGCGGCCCGGGGTCCGGCGTTCGGTTTGGCTGGAGAGCGCGGCCGGGAGGGAGGCGGCGGCGCGGGCGGGGAGGGGCGCGGGGGGCGGGGAGCGGCGGAGCGAGGGAGCCTGGGCCGCGGCCGGCGGCGCGGGAGGAGGGGCGGCCGGGGCGCGCCGCGTGAGTCCGCGCCGGCCGCTCGGAGCCGGGCCTGGCCGCGCCTCCGCCGCGCCCGGCCGTCTGCGTCTCCTTTCTGTCCCCCGCCTCGCCCCGCTCGGGCTGGAGCCCGGGCCCGGCCCTCGAGACCGCGCGGCTGAGGCAGCCGCACCCCGCGGGCCCTCGGCCCTGCCGCGGGCCCGGGCGCGGCCGGTGGGCGGCGGAGGGGCGCGCGGGCCCGGGGCGGGCGGCGGCGGAGGGGCGCGCGGGGCCGGGCCGCTCTCCGTCCTCGCTTTCCCGGTTGCCGTACTCCCGCCCCGCCTCCCCGCAGCCCGGGTTTTTATCTTTCGGCAAGCGGAGAAGGCGAGGGGCAGGGGCGACTACGTCCAACTTCTAGTTCCTCCCCAGGGTTCCAGCCAGAGGGCACCGGCGGGGACCCAAGAAGTAAAACGGGGTCAGGACACGGGAGTGGTCAGAAAGCCCCGGCCGGCAGCGGGCCGGCTGCCTAGCCAAGGGCGCCGGGAGGGGCGAAGAATCCGGGTCTGGGCGGAGGCCAGGAACCGCGCGTTCTGGCAGTTTGTGGCTTTAGCAGGTACAAAGGAGAAGTCCCGGTCCTGGGCAAGGACTAGGGACTGTCCAAGGAGTGGAAAGAACGAGAACAAAACTTTTCTGCATCTTCAAGGAAAACGTACCTCTCTCAGGGGCACCCACCCTCTGGTTTTCGAGATGGGTGCTGCATCGGCTTGTTTACACTTCCTGCATGAAAGGTCGTGGCTGCTGGCTGAAAGCGAATTTCTACACCGCTTAGCAGATATGTTCACGTGGATGGAAGGAGCCGGTTTCTGAATGCGTGAAACAGCCCTACGTACAAGGTTGCAATTCAGGGCTTTCAACGGCGAAGTTGTGCAAGTGAAATGCGTGATGAATTCTTAGGCCAAAATAATGACAAATTGAATTAGAAGAGAAATTAATAAAATTGAAGAAAGCTTTTATCTAACCAAGGATAAAGAATTGAGGGCTGTTGATTACTAGTATCCCTAGGACCTGCGGTGGAGGTAGAAGACAGCTGCCCACTGAAGGTGTCAGGGGTCATGTTCGCACTGTCCTTTTCAGTGGACGTAAGGAATAATATTCCTGCTTATGTTAAGTCATTCTGTGTAAATCTTATTTTCAAATGCACACTGATGATGATAGCTAACTGATTTCTTACCGTTGTCAGTCATTACAATTTACATTCATGATCTTTAACCGCCACCATAACTATCAGGTGGTAGATGCTATTATCCCCTTTTTGCAGATCAGTAACATGAGGCTTAGAGGATCAAATATCCCACCCAGATGGTGTTACCCAAGTGTCACGGATGAAGCTGTTGTACTCACCTGGGCTGGGTACTTTGGGGTAGGAAAACAAGCCAGCAAAACACCCAACTGCAACCAGTCTGGGTACCAAGGCCTGGAATAGTTGATAAAGATTTGTGGAATGTCACAAAGCAAGTTCAGGAACAACCTCAAGTTTAAAACTCAGGCCTCAGGACTCAATTTCACAGAAGTTCCACCATAAAGGCATTAATCCAGAGCTTTCAATGATATGGAAATTTTATACCATAATAGAGTTCAGTATTTCCGCCAGCATTTGGTGCATGGATTGCAAAGTCCACAGGATTGAAAACACCATTGACATAATGAAAATGGAACAGCATTTGATTACTGAGTGTTATATCGGCAAGTTAAAAGGATTTTGCATGCCTTTTAATGGCCTATAGCCTAAAACTGAAGTGCTCAATATAGACAAACATCCAGATTGAAACTCGGGCAGTGAATTACATACACAACAAATCAATTGAACATGGGAGAGCTTGTCAGACTCATGAATGATTAAACACATTTTACACTTCCACGAGGTTGCTATTCACAAGTCTAAATTGGAAAATTCTTGAGGAAGAATAACCATAACCTTAGTTTCGCTCAGTAAGGAAACGTTATTCAGAGGTGATAAGAGGTAAAATCTTGAAAAGGGTGACAAGCTGAGAGAACTTTGTGGAAAAGTGTTCCCCATACAGAGACGAGCTGGTGTAAAGGTATAGAGAGTCAGGACTGCGGAAAGCAGGCGAATGGAAGGATGGGACATAGGCTGGCACCAAATACCCAAAATGAATTTGAGGGAAGCAGTCACTCCAGGTAGTGTGCCTCTTGCAATACAAAGTGTGACCCATAGACCAGCAGCATTGGTGTCACCTGGGAGGTTGTTAGAAGTACAGATTCTCAGTTCCCATCTAAGACCTAAAAAATCAGGCTACATAAAGTGGGGAGCACTGCTCCAACCAATCTCTTGTGGTAGAATTGTCTGTTTTTGTCTGCCAAGCATGTATTCTCTTTCCAGTAACATCTCCTGGATTCTACTTTGGGGAACCTTCCCTTTCCCATGCTGAGACCCTAGAGTTTAGGTATGGCTAAACTAGCTGGCTGGCTCCAGAGGAAGGCACATGATCCAGGTCTAGCCAATGAGAGCACCTCATGATCCAGCCAGTGATTGGTTCAGCAAAGAGGATGTAATACAGGCTGAGCCAATGAGAATGAGCCCCGGGACTTTTGGGAAAGAAATGTTCCACTTCCTGAGTTTGCTGAGCTGAGAGGATATAAGTCTAGAACTGCTGTTTTTCCACTGCCTGAGGATGACACCAACACAGGAAAATGGAGCTGAGGAATGGAACAGAGATCCTCTTGCTGTCAGATCTAAATCCTAAACTTTTTAGTAACTCAAGCCAGCAAAGTCTTTGTTTTCTTTGGCCAGTTCAAATTGGGTGTCTGCCACTCACAACTGAAAGAATCCTGATTCGCCAGTGTCTCCGTGTCCTTGTCCCTGAAATTCAGTAGGCTCATTCTGAATTCTTGATGTTTCCTTTTCTCTCTTCTCTGACCTCTAAACCTGTGGTCCCCAACCCCCAGGGCCTTGGACCAGTACCAGTCCATGGCCCGTTAGGAACCCAGCCACGCAGCAGGAGGCGAGTGGCAGGCAAGCGAGCGAAGCTTCGTCTGTATTTACGGCTGCTCCCCATCGCTTGCATCACTACCTGAACTCCGCCTCCTGTCCGATCAGCGGGGGCATTAGATTCTCATAGGAGCTCGAACCCTACCATAAATTGCTACGCGAGGGATCTAGGTTGCGTGCTTCTTATGAGAATCTAATGCCTGATGATCTGAGGTGGAGCTGAGGTGGTGATGCTAGCTCTAGGGAGTGGCTGCAAATACAGATTATCATTAGCAGGGAGGTTTGACTGCACAGAGAGCATAATAAATCAATTGCTTGCAGACTCATATTGAAACCCTATCAATGAGTGGCAAGTGACAATTAAGCTAGACTCTAGTTGCAGGAAAAGAAGCTCAGGGCTCCCACTGATTCTGCATTATGGTGAGTTGTATAATTATTTCATTATATATTCCAATGTAATAATAACAGAAATAAAGTGCACAATAAATGTAATGTGCTTGAATCTTCTTAAAACCTTCCCCCCTTACCCTCACCCGGGTCCATGGAAAAATTGTCTTCCATGAAACCGGTTCCTGGTGCCAAAAAGGTTGGGGACCACTGCTCTAAACCCATCTTTCACCTGGGCACTGTGGATCGTACCTGTGATCCCAGTGCTTTGGGAGGCCAAGGCAGGAGGATTGCTTGAGGTCAGGAGTTCAAGACCAGACTGAGCAACATCACAAGACCCTGTTTCAAAAAGAAAAGAAAAAAAAAAAAAAAGAAAGAAAAAAAAAAATCTTTCAATGTTTGTCTCCTCCAGATCTTTCCAGATTCCTTTTCCCACATACTGCTCTCACCACACCTACCAATGAACTGCATCCAGGTGGCTAAGTGTTCCATACTTTCCCTTCTGTAGTTACCAGTTTTGTGTCTGTCTCTCTCACCTCCCTGCTTTTGCTTAATTAACACCCCCTCAGCCTTCAGATGTCCCCTGAGACAAGGCAGGATCCCTTGTTATATGTTTTTATAGCACCATCCATCTTCCCTTCATGGCACTCACGTTTATAAATTTGTTTATGCCACACAGCACAGCTTGGATGTAATCAAGTGGGCAATTCAAAGGTAGACCCTGGTGTCAGATAGCCTGGACTAGCTGTGTGACCTTGGGCAAGCGCCTTAACCTCTCCATACATCAATTTCCATATCTGTAAAAAGAAGATAATAAGAATACCCCTCGCAGTAGGATTTTGTTAATTTATGTAAAGTACTAAGAATATGCCTAGTACATGCTAACCACTGTATAAGTGATGGCTATTGTTATTATGCATGGGATTATGGGATTATTTGATGTCTGTTTCCCACCCCTCTCACATGGAAAAAAAAAAAAACAGGTCTGTTTTTGCTCATCATTTTACACCTAAAGTACAGTACCTTGTCCATAGGAGGAGTCAATAAGCAATATTGAATATTGCTTCCCTCCAAGTGGTCTGGAAGCTCCTGGAGGGAAGAAATCTTGTGCATTTAGAAAAATCTCATCCAGTCGCAAGCACTGCTCTTGGCACCTTAATTCCTTTCCTTTTTTCCCTCGCTGCCAAATAAGCTTCTGCATCTCATTTGATATGCAAATGCTATTAAACGTTGGCTGTCTGGTGAGGGAAAAAATATTTAGCTGGGTGCAGACTTGAGAGATTACCAAACTAGTTTCTGTGGATTGTACTTCAGTCCTGTACAGAACTTCATGACAGCCTTTTTTCTTAATCATCATTTATCCAACAAGTATTTATAACAGACACACTCTGTGCCAGACCCTGTGTGAGGACCCCAGGATAAAAGAAGGCAGTCCCAGCACTTGCAGGACTGGATTTCCGATGCAGCATTTATTAGCATTATGAATGTCTTTTCTACTTTCTGTGTGCTATTAGCATAAAATAAGGATAAGATATACTGTGGAGTGACCATCAAGTTATAATAGAATTCCTACAACCTAAACTACATCTAAGATCATGAGTGTATTTATGGGTGGTTAAGATTCCCTAAGCCTTTGAAACACTTGGCATATTTTGAAGTGCCAACTGAAATACCATTGAACGATTTTTAAACTACATTGGAAGATGAATAGATTTTTATTTGATAATATCTTTGATTAACTGAAAGAACAGGTTACTCTAGTTGGCGTACACTATGGGAAAAGTCGGTTAAAAGACAGAAAAATCGCTGTCAGTGAGGCCAGTTAGAAATCTGCGGTGAGAAGGAGTTCCACAGTTGTTGGTAGCCTGGATTTAGGGGTTTGACAATGGAAAAAGAGAAAAGTAGACAGCCTGAAGACCCTTGTCTTAGAGTTGTCAGCTGAATTTGTGACTGACTGGGATGAAGGACAAGGAGAAGTCCTGGGTTTCTGACTAGAATGAAAAGTAGGTCACGTTTGGCATACACCGAGGCACAAAATTGCTGGGTCATAGGGAATGCCTGTATTCAATTTTGGGAGATCATGCCAAGCAGGTTTTTCAAGTGGTCATATTAACTTACACTCCCACTAGCAGAGCGTTAGAGTTCTAGTTGTTCCACATTCTCATACTTAATATTGTCAGGCTTTTTAACTTTAGCCATTTTGGTGAGTCTATAGTTATATTTCATTGTGGTATTAATTTAAAACCTGCATTTTCATAAGCAACCAATTATGTTTACTTTCATAGCAGGAACCATGTATAACTTCATAATGCTCATAAAAATATTTTTGATAATGAGTCTACATCATCCTGTTTCCTTTTAGGACCATCTTGATGATAGTCCATGTCCCAACTAATACAAAAACAACAACAGCGACGTGACACAGGGCCATCCGAACCATCTAGAGAGCAGGACTCAGCTAATACCACCTCAAACAAAGCAGACAGAAAAATGAATAGTCAAACTATAAACAATAACAGAGAAAACAAACCAGTTTTTTAAAAATGAAATATAAAATGTAGAATAACTGAATATTATAATCAGGTTCATCCAATACAAACAACTGGTAGCCAAGAGAGGGATGATTAAGACCCACGCCAGTTGCAGACAGAGCCAGAACTAGAAGTCTAGTCCATACACCCATGGCTTTTATAGCCTACCCAGAATTTTATTTGACATCCTTAAGTCTCAAATTTCTCTTTAAACTCAATTTCATTTCCCAAAGTTCATATTAATTTTGTAAATGCACTTAACTAACTCTGAAAAAGATCAGTGTGTCCATATGTTGTAATTATGTAGCCATGCTTTCTCTCCCTCACTAATTAGGAGACACTGAAATCCAATCCTAGTAGAACGTGCTATCTTTCCTCAGAAAGACAAAAGCAGTCTGTCTAAATTCCCACTACTTTCCTTGCCAGCAAGTCAAGACTTAGAGTTCTATAAAGCAATCCATGTAAACACTCTTTTCCTCTGAGAGCTCAAGGAGTAGGCTAGCTCCGAGATAGCTTTCTTGTAGGAAGATGTCACCGCTGGCCCACAGTCAAAAGAGCATGGTCTTTGACTTATGGCTGTGCACCAATCCATATACATTCATCCACAGCTGCTAGGTGACAAATGGCACACAACTACACAAGTCTAGCCTTTGGCTACAGACCAGAATAAAGCTAATTTGTCCCTGTAAGGTTTATGCTTTGAGTCTCTGCTAATGGAATCAGCAAACCAGCTATAGACTCTAACTTTCACTCACCTTGATCTGGGAAATATAAGCTCTCTTCTATTTCATTGTGGCATTAATTTAAAGTATTATACCCCCCATAACAAAAGGCCCCAAAACCATGGCCCAAAGAAATATTTAGTTTAACCATAGCCGTGTTTAAATCCGTTTGAATTAATGCCAGCATTTTAAATCTAGAAAGTTCACATAAAAATTCAGATCATCAGTGTGTCTTGAACCCTCAAAAGCTTTAGCCATTCAGGGTCTGCATTCCTGCTGTGGCCAGGTGTAGCTGAGGGAGGGTGGCCTCCTTGAGTGGGGACAAGTCTTCCTAATTTGCCACAGTCTCCTGCTAGGAGCCTTCACTCCTTTATGCTGCCTTCCTGGCCTCCTTCAGCACTTGAGTTTACAATTCCTGCCCTAATCAAATGGTTTTCTGCCTGGAGGCAACAATGCTAGGGGATTGGCAGCAATTTAAAGAATCTCAAAACAGGCTGCATATAATCGTGATCTCCTGCAGGGCCCTGCTGGACTGCCCAACGCTGTGCTTTGCCATGCCTTTTCTGTGGGCTGGATATTGACAAAACACAGAACTTCACTGGCATACAACTCAGCCAGAGAGATCTGGGACTCCTGTTATACCCCATAAACCTGATTCCCATTCCCTCTTCCCAAATACTGTACATGAGCAGAAAAATGCTGAGAGATGTATTAATAGTTTAGCTTTCTCTAATCTGCAAGAAATGCAATTGACAGAGAGATCTGCAAGTCTGATTCTACTTTTAAGCATCTGTATTTACCGCCCTCCCCCCGGGAGTCAATGCATTCAACAATGCTATTTAAAATGCGATAAATAAACGCTAATGAAATTATAAAAATGGATCATCACTTTTATGGAAAACCGACTAAACAAATGTTTTGTTCAAAATGTCAAGCATTAGGGGACTTTAATAAAATATTGAAAGTGTGTTCCCTAGGGGAGATGAACAATTCAAAAAGAGTGTATGACAACAGGGCTAATTGATATCTCAAAGATGAATGGCATGCCGCGTCCTAGTGGGAGAGGAACCGTGTTACCTGATGAGATGACACAAATCATGCAGCGGGAGTCTCCAGGGCCCAGTGTACAGCAGCTGTGCAGATTCTGAGGCTATAGATATAAGCCACACTGTGTCCCTGGCAATCCACAGGGAAATTAGTTCATTGCCATATAGAATCACATGGTACAGGATTTACTGTAAAACTGTATGACTGTGGTAAAAACTGAAGTTCTAACGACAATTATTAGTCAGAACCCAGATCGTCTCAACCAAAACGCAGCAGTGCAAGGAGTCCCGCACTGCACAGCACTAGTTTTATCTGTTGGGCTCTTGTTGAAGAAGCTAATCTATCTACCCTCCCTTCTCTTGAATCATCAGTGGTTGATCCTGTGAACTTATTTTGGAGCCACTGCTTAGGTGCACACCCACTCAGCCCTTTATTCGTAAGCTCTGATGAGGTTGCCCCACAAGGCTGTCCATCCCACAGCCATTTTAGAAATCCCTAGAAGAGTGTGTTAGAGATGTATGTTCCAGGGCTGTACTCCCAAATTCCTGGTGGGGACCAGGAATTCACACATTAACCAGTGCCTCCAGAGGATATGGTCTGTGGCCATACTTTCAGAAACACTATGTCAGAAGTCCGATGCCAACATTTCATGATTCCATCTCTAGCATCAATTTTAAAAACATGCAATTTGTATGGAAATGTCAAATAAATAAAAATCCTGAATTCATAATAATACGAAACCTCTCCCATCATTATTGAAGGTAGTTTTCCTGTGAAATTTGATAAAGAGAAAGAAAGAGAATTTATCTTGCTCTTCCTGTATAAACTGATTTTCAGAGTAACCAAATACTATATGAGAGAAAGTTCATCCTTATAGGATCCAGATAATAAATGCAGAAGATTTAAATTTTTTAAAAATCACTGTTTTACGGCTACTAATGAGATAAAGGGTGTAATGGATGAACATAAATGGACACTAAAGCTATTTAGTGACAGGGTGATGGCTAACTTTACACCGAAGAGATCGTTGACAACACCTGGACCACCAGTGAAGCCTAGAAAAATGGGGAAAATGTGTCTTGGGCCTCGTTATATGATGCACCACCAGGAAGTATGAAATTTTCCTGCCCAAAAAGTCAACCTGAAACTCATCAAGCCAGTTTATAGGAAATAGAAAATACAGGCAAGAGAAATGTTAAATAACACTAAGAGGAAACAATAAGACAAATCCAGAGTGGGGATCACGAGAATAATTTGGACAATGAATCCAAATTCTGCAGCCAATCAGTGGTCAGATAAGGGAAGAGGATTGTTATAAAAGAAAAGAGACTTACAGACATAACCAAATGCTACGTGTACGTCTTATTTGGATCCTAATTAGAAGAAACTGACAGCTCTGAGACAGCAAGTCAAGTATTTTTGCAAAAACTTGAGCAAAAATAAGGGTAGATGGACAGGTGAAATGAGATTGGAAGAATATTGCTGGCAAAATATTGTTAACTGCTAAAGCTTGATGCTGGGTATATGATTTACTATACTCCTCCCCTTACTTTTGGGTATGCTTGACATTTTCCATAATAAAGTTTTTAAAAATACACTTTTGCTGTAGGCACCGGCCCCTTGCGAGTCAGGTTAATGAGGCCAAGAGGACTTGGCAAGAAGTTGAGGTTACTATGACTCAGGAATTAAACATTTCCTTCTGGTGATAATCCACCTATAAATGCCCTTCCAGAAAGTCAAAACTCAAGTTTTCATATCCTGAAATTCATTTTTTCTCTAAAAGCCCCCAAAAGCACTGGTGGTTCTTCCCTGTGCTGCATCACCTCTTCTGCAGTAGCTTAATGAGGTGCCTAGAGTGAATGGGACTCCATTTGCAGCTTTGGCTGCTTGAGAACCATTGAAAGATCCTAAAACATCACGTATCTGTTAAGTGAAAGCGAACTCTTTTCCTTAAATTAGGAGAAAACAAGTCTCCGTACTCTGGAGTTTTTGCAGTTATAAAATACATTATTTAAATAATGAAAAAATGCTGAAGCAACAGTGGTGGAACTTCATTGTAGCACATTTCTAGAGTAAAAGGATGGCTCCCGTAGAATACTGCATCTACAACTTACTTTGTTCTTGGTCAACTTAAATACAAAATGGCTTCAGATTCAGAATTTAAATTTCCTGAGTCAAAAAAGACTCTAATCTGAATACATTTGTAAATTTTGAGGTCAATACTGTAAAGATTTGTGCTGTCATTTAATTCTTAGAGGCCATTTGGCTTTCATTGCCTTTAAAGCTAACTTTGGCTATTTCGCTCACTCCAGGGAAGCTAATTAACTTCCACAACAAAATCCTCTTGGCCAGCCTTCCTTCAAATGTCTATCTTGACCCCAGAAGACATCAGATACTAACTTAGGCCCCTTTTCATAAATCTGTAAGTAACATTTCCATCTTTATTTTTGAAAAAGTCTTAGTCAATGACCTACGAGTTGCTTTTGTGGCTTTCCTGTGCAATGCCAAACACCATTAAAATCAAGATTTAAGGTCACCTAGCAGTATTTCTCAAATTGTGTTCTGGGGATACCTAGGTCAGAGTCAACTGGTATGTTAAAAATGCAGATTTCTGGGTCCCCTCTCAAGCCTATGAAATTAGATGCTCTGATGATGGGGCCTGGACTTCTGCACCTTTAACAAATGTGCCAGGTGATTCTTCCACATGCTAAAGTTTGACAACCAAGTTTTCAAGAACATGGGGCTTCTCTCGCATCTATGAGAAAAACAGAAGATAGAGAAACAAGTTGAGCAGCACCAGGAGTACTCAATCAGCCAAATCCAGTGTGTGGAACACTCTAGAGGACAACTGACCTGGTTTCTTCAGAAAGCAAAGGCATATGCATCAACTGATGAATGGATAAACAAAATGAGGTATATCTATATAATGCAACATTATTCAGTTGTAAAATGAATGAAGTACTGACACCTGCTACAGCATGGATAAATCTGGAAAATATTATGCTAAGTGAAAAAGCCAGACACAAAAGGCCACATCTTGAGTGACTGCATTTACTTGAAATGTCCAGAATGGGGCAAATCCCACAGAGACAGAAAGTGTGGTTGCCAGGGGCCGAGGGG
>RJWJ010027722.1:0-21967 GCA_004363605.1 Indri indri
AAAAAAAAAAAAAAAAAAGCTAGGAGTTCAAGACCAGCCTACACAGCATAGCAGGACCATGTCTCTACATTTTAGCTGGGCCTGGGAAGGAGTACATCACTAATATTTACTGATAATCTGAATTAATATTCCTGTACCCTCCTGGAAACTCTGTCTTGATTCTGTGATCTGCAGACCTCCAGGTACCCATGTTTTCTTTTTAATTGTTCTCACTCTCCTTCTTCCTCCTTTTCCTTCCACCATCCCTCCAATGTAGGTGTTTCACATGATTAAATCCCACTTCTCACCCGCCTGTTCTTCTTGTTTAAAATCTTATACATTTCTAAGGATTCATCTATTTTGCATATGGAAGACCTTTAAATTTATATATTTTTTTCTACATCTATATTTGAAACTCCTCATATTTGGAATTTCGTATTTATTTATTTGATTAATGTCTGTTCCCCTTCTAGACTGGTCTGGGCAAGGACTGTTCTATTTTCCTTACCACTGGCCCTAGTTTCTGGCACACAGTAAGTTGTTAATAAATATTTTCACATGAATAAATATTTAGCACTGATCTTTTTCCGAAACACTGGATCTTAATTTTTCTTTATGTATTTTTTCTGAGACAGAATCTCACTCTGTTCCCTGGGCTAGAGTGCCGTGGCGTCAGCCTAGCTCACAGCAACCTCAAACTCCTGGGCTCAAGCAATTCTTCTGCCTCAGCTTCCAGAGTAGCTGGGACTACAGGCAGGAGCCACCATGCCCAGCTAATTTTTTCTATATATTTTAGTTGTCCAGCTAATTTCTTTCTATTTTTAGTAGAGATGGGGTCTTGCTCTTGCTCAGGCTCGTCTTGAACTCCTGAGCTCAAAGGATCCGCCCACCTCGGCCTCCCAGAGTGCTAGGATTACAGGTGTGAGTCACTGCGCCCAACCTTTTAATTTTTTTTTGAGACAGAGTCTCACTCTGTCACCTGGGCTAGACCCGTGGTGTCATCCTAGCTCACTCACAGCAACCTCAAACTCCTGGGCTCAAGCGATCCTCTTGCCTCAGCCTCCCAAGTAGCTGGGACTACAGGCGTGCACCACCATGGGGCTAATTTTTTCTATTTTTAGTAGAGATGGGGTCTCGCTCTTGCTCAGGCTGGTCTCCAACTCCTGACCTCAAGCAATCCTCCCACCTTAGCTTCCCAGAGTGCTAGGATTACAGGTGTGAGCCACTGCACCCGGCCAGATCTTAATTTTCTGATTACCTTTTGGGCATCCACTGGGCATTCCTCTTAGCACATCGGAGTCAATTTGTTCAGGTCAACAGATATTTACTGAGTACCAATATTTACAATACCAATACTGTATCAGGGCCCAGGGCCTATACCTATTCTAAAGAAAGAAAAAGCACAATTGTGTGGCATATGTGTTTTTAATTGGTATGACCTGCTTCATCAGTATGGGGTAAAAACCCCATTCATTTATTTTTCCAATTAATTTCCCAGTTTGGGCTCTTATTAGGAAATCCTTATTAGGAAAACTTGAGGCTGCCTCTCTCACTTAATTTACCAAACACTGTTGGAGCTATTCAGCCCAAAGAAGTTTGACTTGTTTCCAGACAAAAGAGGGAACTGAAACTTCCCAGCACTCTGCTGACCAGATTTTTGGCTACCAAAAACCTTTGGCTGCTAGCTAGTGTTGCCATTGCAAGTTGGCTTTCCTCAGCCCCATGTCTTTTTGCTCCCCTGCCATGATGTCCTGGATGCATAGGTTGCAAGGGGGCTGAAAGCACGGACTCCCAAGTTTTCCTTATGTTTGGACATTGTTCTCAAAAAGCATGAGTAGTAGTTCCTAGGTAACCAAATTGGGATGGCCTTCAAGGCTCAGCCATGTACTGCGTGCAGGAACCAGCTCTTCCTGTGCCCAATAGGCTCTGTTGTTGCAGTCTAGTTTTCCTATTTCCCCTGCAGAATTCTTCTTTAGGACCCTGAGCTAGTGAGACAGGACTATTTCAGCCTATCAGAAAGTCTTACAATGTTGAACCTCAAAAGGAAAGAGGTTAAGGTCTCAATCTCTTTTTTCCCAGGAAGCTCTCCTGCACAAACTTCCCCAATACCAGTTTGGGCTAACTAGGACTACTTGGAGGAATGGTCTTGTCAGGATGTGCCATTAGATATTTTCACTGATGCAATTGAGTACCTATGCTCCTTCCATTTGTATCCGTAAAAGGGGCTTCTCAAGTGACTCCTTTCTAAGCAAAGATGGTCTATTCCTGGTGACTTGAGGTATTTAGCTTGCATGGAAATGACTGGCAGTTTCTCTTTAAAAAAATTTAAGATCTGCCTCCCCAGACACCCTATTGCTTGTTAATAGAATTATATATGAAACAGAAGCAGTACAAAGGAGGGAGTGATTACCTTGGCAACGGGGTGTGAGGGTTAGGGGGGATTGGTCAGGGAAGAGTGTCTGGAGTAGGGGACGATCAAATCTTCATTTTAAAGGATGAACTGAGTTGAAAGTGAGAATATTAGGGTAGGAAGGGATTAGTATTTCAGGTAGAAATACCAACAGTATATTCAAGGAAAGGCCACTGAAGTGAATAGCAGTGGGCATCTACTTCCTGGGATAAGGGTAGAATACCATCTGTTGGATGGGAGGAAGCCAAGATAGGAGAGGTAGGCAGAGCTTACGTCATAACTGGCTTTGTGTGAGATGCTAAGGTTCTTTCAGTTCATCTTGGTGATGAGAAACTAGTGAGGAATTTGTTAATGTGCTTTTCACCTTCCCTGACCAGCATGCATGTTTCTGTGCCTCCGACCTTGGGTAGATATTATCATCCTCTCAGGTACTCAGCCAGGAAATATCAGAATCAATTTAAAAGCTTTTTTTTCCTATTAATTAACAATCTCATCTATTCCCATCCTATTTGAATCCACAAAATCCTTTTCTTCCTATTTGATCTATGCTGCCCTGACTCAGTTGCTCACTACCTTTTACCTACATTATTTCAAGTGTCCAAACTGGTCTCTCTGCTTGATGTTTCCTCCTTCAGTCCAGCCTACACACTGCCACTAACATGATCTTCCTTAAATAAATACAAGTCACCACCCTTCCCCCAAACCTGCAATATTCTCTGTTACATGTAGAATAAAATCCCACCTGGTTACCTTGGTGTTTTAGACCTTCCACAAGTTGATCTCCATGAAACATTTCAACCCTTCCTATCATTTTACACCCCTCCCTCAACCTCCAACCACACCAGACTTAATCATCTTCCTCAATGTGCTTTGTACCTTCTCATTTTTGCATGTTTGTTCCTATTATACTTTCTTCTAACCCGCCCCCCCCCCTTTCCATCTGTTTTTCAAAGCTTGGCCCAAATCACACCAGCTGCATATTAAAATACCCCCAAATTTAGTGGCTCAACATAATAAACATTTCTTATCTCCCATAGTTTCTGTTAGTCAGGAATTTAGGAACATCTTAGCTGAGCTGTCTGGCTTGGGATTGCCTGTGAGATTGCAGTCATCTGAAGGCTTGACTGGGTATGCAGGATCTGCTTCCAAGGTGGTTCACGCACATGGCTGGCAAGCTGGTGCTGGCTCTGGTGGGAGCCCTCAATTTCTCTCCAGGGCTGTTTGAGTGTTCTCTGTGGCAGCTGGCTGCCCTAAGAGCAAGCAACCAAGAGATCAAGGCAGAAGGCCACAATGCCTTTCATAATCTAGTCTCAAAGTCACATACCATCACCTTTATCACACTCTGGTCACACACAGCTCTGAGGTGAGGGAAATTACATAAGGGCATGCATATCAGGAAGCAGTGATCACAAGGGACAATGCTGGAGGCTGGCTAACGACATTTCTTCAAGAGTGTTTCTAGATTCCCTAACTCCCTATGCCCTGCCCTTCCCTGTTCCCACTAGCTCACATTCTTTAAAAATCAGAGCTCCTGGAGATCTCCCAATACAATCACATTTTCTCTTTTTCTTAATTACTTAGTATTATAAAGTGTAAACCTGCAAAATTGCTTTGGTTAATTATCAAAGGACATTTGTTCTTTAATATCCTAAACTGTCAGAAACTTTGTTGCTCTAAGATCTTATCAGTGAGAACAGAATATTCCTTTCTTGCCTGGAGGATTTGAACACTTCCAGTCACTTTGACTCAGAGAAGCAGCCTCAATTTACAATGCAGAGGTTCAGATAAGGGGTTTTCAGACACGATATTCCACATTAATCTTAAATTTATGTTTCCAAGGAAACAGAACTTTGAGTATGCTTCTCAACCCAGGTTTGATATTACATACAGATCTGATTTGCTTTGAGCTTATCAAGCACTGCTTGATTTAGATTTTACCTACATGCCTTTCTTTCCCTAAATACTAGAATGATTTCTCATGTCTTCCTTTTAAAAAAAATTTTAAACATTTCTTGTAGAGCTAGAGTCTCGTTATGCTGCCTAGCCTGGTCTGGAACTTCTTGTCTCAAGCAATCCTCTGTCCTCGGCCTCCCATAGCTCCCATAGCTCCCACAGTGCTGGGATTACAGGTGTGAGCCACAGCCATCCACCCTCTGCTGCCCCCCCATTTTTTTTTTTTTTTGAGACATGCCCATAATTCCTCCGCTGTATTGTGTCCTTCGTTTTAGCAAGTTGATAAACCTAACTTTATTGGGTTACTGGTTTGCTCCTGGTGATCTTTATCAGATGGGCTTTATCAACAGCTAAAATTATTTGAGCTCAAATAACTAATTTCAGTTTTTAGAATCTCCCAGGCTCCCTTTTAGAATACCTTTTAGAGTATTTAGAATACCGTTTAGAGTACCTTTTAGAATACACTTTCAATGGGTCATCCCTACCTTTCCTCTGAATGTTTTGAAATCTGTTTCCTAAATAGACTGTGTTTTTGTCTAACCTTGCTTGCACTTCCTTTATTGTTACACACTCCAGGATGATACAGTCACTTTCTCCCAAGGTTCCCAACACTTTTACGTCATTCTGCACTTTATTAGAGAATTAGTAATTTTCCCTCCTGTTCTCCTGAGTGACATCTTCTTTGGACCTTTATTTAGGATTCAGCCACAAAATCATTTTATTTTTCAAGCCTTAATTGAAAGCTCTAGACAAAACTGAGTATTTTCTTGTTTGTGCTCTGACAGTGCTTTGTTCATACCTCTAATATGCTTACTCATATATATATATTTTTTCATGTTTTTCTTCTCTAACAGCCTCTAGAGAATAGGGATTATGATCTGTTCATTCTTGTATTCTCTGTGCTAGGCATACCTAATTACCTAATGTTACAGGAGGTAATGAAAATGTCCACATGACACATGGAGAATTTAGAAGCTTCGCTTTCGCATAATTTAGAATTGAATGTTGAGCGCTCCTACAGCATGCCATTACTTCCTAACCTGTATTAGGCAACCACCAATTTATATGGTGAAAACACCAACGGCACCACTATTTTGTAGTCTACTTTAATATGTATGTGCATTGTCGAGGTTTTAGGAACTTTATTTTCTGACTGACACACTTGCTTTTCTCCAGTTTCCTCAAAGGGAAACAGCCATTCACTAAGTTACTGTATATATGCTAGGCTACATGCTAGGGATAACAATTCCTGCATCATAGGGTCAGACAGAAGAATGCTGTAATCTGTAAAGCCCTTCTGAATCTGGGAGGAAGGCCAGCATTAATACAATGAACCGTTGTTACCTCTAAATGTCCCTTTGCAAAAACAGCGTTTCTCAAACTTTTTGTTTGACCAGACCTACGTAAAGAAATTACATTTTATATCGCCAGCCGCGATACATCCATACAAAAATCTGAAATAAAAATTTCTCAAAACAACTCCTTTGCTATGTGCTGTACTCTGAGACTTTTCTATTGTGTTCCATTCTTCTCCATTTCATTAAAAACGTAAGGTGGTGGTCCTGATCTACCAAACTGATTTCGCAATCCCCTAGAGACTATAACTCATGGTTTGGAAGACTGTCTTGGAAAAAGGTATTTGATCTATCTGTAGTCATTCTTCCCACATCTCCCTACACCTCTCTGGAGTTCCCGACTGTTTTGTTTTCAACCCAATAATTATTGTGCCTCCGTGTTTTGTGTCAATGCTCTGTGGTGGGGCCGCTGCCCTTCTTCCCGGGCTCCTTTAAGAGGGTGGTAACGGCCCATCACTGGGGAGCGGAGTTGCAGGGCCCGCTCTTCTGGTTCTTATGAAAGCCAGGGTGTGTGTGCCGAGGGTGGGAGGGCAGGGGTGAGGCAGGGGCAGCAACAAAGCCTCGGCTGGGTGAGCTGCAGCAGCGGGAGGAACTGCAGCGTCCCACCGCCCCGTTTCCGGAGACCCCGCGGAGGTCCGCGCGTGCGCAGAGCGCGCCCCGGCACTGTTCCGCCCTCTGAAGAGCCCGCGCGCGCTGCCGCCTAGCCAAAGTCCAAGGTGGGCTCCGGCGCGCGGGCGGCGTGGCGGCGCGCGCCAGGGGGCGGTCCTGTGTGGCCGGCACCTCCCTCCCTCGGCGAGCCCCTCTCCTCCCAGTCTCCCTCGCGCTTCCTGCGCTACGGTAGTCGCTGCCGCGTCCCCTTTGCCGGCTTGCTAGCGCTGGCCAAGGCATGGCGGCCTTCAGCAAGTACTTGACGAAGCGAAACTCCTCGCTGGCGGGGGCCGCGTTCCTGCTGCTCTTCCTGCTCCACAAGCGGCGCCGCGCCCTCGGCCTGCACGGGTAAGAAGGCCCGTGGCCCCGCCGCCCGCTCGGGCCCGAGTGGGCGCCCCCCGCAGGCTCTCTCTCCCCGCCGGCGGCCGGCCGACGGATCCCTTTGCCCTGCGGGATCAGGAGGAGGGAGGGCGGACCGCGACTGCTGCCAGGCTTCAATGTCAGCGTGTCCCAGTCCGGCGACTTCGCTCTCTCCCAGGGAGTGTGAATCTTTCTCCAGCGCCAGCGAGCAAACCTGCTCCCCAGCTCGAGGCGATCGCCTCTTGTCGGGGGCGGGAGGAGGGAAGCTGTGTGTCCCCCCCCGCACTTTTCTCCATACCACCTCTTCTCTGTGTCAACTTTCTGGTGTGTTCTAGTTTTGCCCTCTCATCTCCAGACAGACTGGGAAAGATTGTTTTGGGGACGTGGGTGTGTGATTTGAGGATGGGGATTGGATTCGCCAGCCTGGACGCTGTTGTGTAAATCACTTGGCTGAGGTTGGTTTGGCTCGATTCCCGAGTAATTGCTGTTGAAAGTCGCGAGGTGATACATGTGAACTGTATATCCTGGGTTCTCTTGGCACGATTGCCTTCTCAAGTGGTGCCCCCTTGGAGGTGGTCAGTGAACGCCCTGGAATTTCATTGGGAAAGGCTGAATCGATTCTGTCGTACTTGGAGGGCGGTGCTCCCTCCCTTGATACTGTAGGTGAAAGGTCAAAGTGTATTTTAGGTGAGGATCAAGATTCTTTGTAATTACACTCTACTGCTTCCACTATGAGAGAATTTTAATGTTTAGATTTAACTTTGGGAGGTTATAAGATCAGAGAAAGGAAGAGAGAGAATTGAGTTACGGATCTGCAATTACAGGTATAATAATTTTTATTTGCTGGGCTACACTTGCCTTCAGCAAATGAATGAGAAGTGTTATTTTTCAAGCATTTGCCAGTCATTAGATTTTTCATATTAAATCTTGGCGTGCTGCTTTCATGCATTTTATTTCATTCATTCCTCTGGGCAGGTACCGTTGCCTCCTGTTTTTGGTTTGCCTAAAATATCTAATCAGCAGCAGGATTTGGACTAAAACGCTGAGAGGTGGACTCTTAGGTCATAGTCCCCTTTCCACGAAGTTCTTTCTAGCCTTCTCCTATCTTACTAAAATCCGAATCGATGGTCTTTCTTTTCCTTCTTTAATCTGCTTAACGAAGTTGAAAATGATTTTCATCATAGTCCAGACGATACAGTACTTATTACTTCTATTCAGTTTGCTTTTAAAATGATGTAAAAATGTAAATATAGAACACATTTTTCTATTGGTTTGTATGCCTTCTGAGCTTCCAGTTGCAAATAGAAGTTAATTATTATCTGGAAATATACCAATAGAAAATGTTAAATGCTTTAATTTTAATTACATTTTTTCAGAGAAGTGTTTCAACATAGAACAGGTGTTTTAATATGGGGGAGGGGACTTGAGGACAGCCCTAACAGCACTGGCTTACTTTTATGATTTTTTAAAAAACCTTTACTGAAGTATCACATACATACAGAAGGGTACGCACATCACAAGTGTAGAGCTTGAAGAATTTTTCCAAGTAGAACACACCTGTGTAATCAGCATCCAGATCAAGAAACAGAATATTATGAGCACCCCAGAAACTCTCCTAATGCACCCTTCCAGTCATAGTCCAAGATCTACTAAACCAATTTATAAGACTATAGATTATTGAGTAAGGGAAATTTTAAACATAATCTAATGGGAATTAGTAGCAACAGCAGTAAAATAGTATAATAGGATTTGTCTTATTAAATAATTTTAGCTGCTCATTTACCATTGTAAAATGCTTTAAAAATCTCTTTGAGAAACTTTGTGAACTTTTGGGGGAATTAAATTATTCAGCAGGTAATTTACTGAACAAAAGATTGTTAGTAGTTTACGTTGGGATGAATAGGGAAAAACTTTTACACATTAAATATTTTGTGGGAGGAGAATACAGATTATGAGAGGATAAGCATGAAGTTTAAATTATTTTAAATTACTGAGATAAAATGATTGGGCAATTTTGAAACTATTAAGAATGACATTTTTTTTGGTAAATCTTTGTAGATGGTATACTTCCAGAATCTTAGGAATATTCTTCAATAACTAACATTAGTGTCACAGTTCGAAGATTAGAAGATTCTAACTTTATATTTTACTGGCTTTTTGGATGTCTTTGGTAACAGGACTAGTTAATTTTAATACCTGTTGCTTAATTAAGGAATTGGTGGCTGCTTGACCTTTTGTCTATGTTGTTAACAGTAGGTTTGTCTTAGAATATATATTCCCTTGGAACTGGATAGGTTAATACAGCTAGTAAAACCATTTTAAAAGGTATAATGTAACATTATTCCAAACATGAGAATGAGTAATTTAATGTTCTGGGTTATTTTTAATTTTTGTTAACGTACTTTTTTTCACCCAGTTAAACCTCATATGTGTGGGTGTGTATGACCTTGTATTATGGAAAATTTCACACGTATACAAAGTAAATAGAATAATAAAATGATCTCCCCTGTACACTTTCCCCTAGAAGTACTAACATTCTGCTATTCTTGTTTCTCTAGATCTACCTACTGCTCACTCCTTATTTGTACAGGTTTTTAGGTAAAATTTATATACACTGAAATGAACAAATCTTAATTATACATTTTTTAAACAAATAGATACACTTGTGTAACACATCCCATCACGGATTAGAACATTTTTATTTCCCCAGAAAGTTCCTTGTATTCATTCCAATCATTTCCCACCACGACTGTGCTAATTTTTTCACCTTAGTTTTTCCTAATCATACATTTTATTTTTTTATTATTTATGGGTAAAAGTGGAAACTTTTTATTCATGGATAAGGAGGGCCATTTATTCATTTCAAAGTGTCTCCTTCAGTATGTTATATTACTGTGCTAGGTGCTTTAGGATATATATACACATTGTATGTGTGTGTATATATTACATACATTTAAACAATATAAGACATCTTTTGTCAGGGAACGTACATTCTTCTTAGGGAGAAGAAACTTAAACACAAAGTAGTTAAAAATGAAAGGGGATGACAGAATGACATGCATAGACAGACATGCCTTAGAAGTTCTCAGAAAGGCAAGATTAAGGTGTTTGGGAAGAGTTAGGGAAGGCTTTATGAAGGATGTGACTTAAGCTTAAAAAGGAAGTGGATAATTGGAATAAATTGAACATTGTAGCAGCCTTTATCAAATTTTTGTTGCACTGATGGTCTGAAGAAACTTTGTGGTGCCCTTTCAATCTGTTTTCCACTGCTACCAGACATCTTTTTAAGATACCCAGATGTAATCCTAATATTCCTTCATTAAAATCTTTCAGCTACTCTAAAATACAAATTTCTTGTGTTCATGATCTGGTCCTTGCCTCCCTTTCCTCCTCATCCAGCCATATGGAATAACTTGTAGTCTCAGTATGACAAGCTCTGCCCAGCCTAATTGTAATCACTGTCATCCCCACCCTCTAATATTTATTTTCCTTCAAGACTCAGTCAACATTATCTCTTAGGTGTTTTCTGTCTTTTCCTGATCTCCAAAGTGATGCAGTTGTCCTCTGCTTTTATGATATTCTAAGCATTCCTCTACTCTGGCAGTTCCACTCTGTATTATACTAGTTTGTTTTCTTGGCTTCTGCCTACATTAGATGGTGAGTTTCTTGTAGGCATGGACTGAGTTATCTTTAAATTCCTAGTTTGGATTTGTCACAGGATAGACACTCAGTAAGTATTTATAGAGAATATGAACGATGTAGGGTAGTTGGAGAACTTTTAAGGGTAATTGACAGGCAGTTGGAGATGTGGGACTAGTACAAATATGAATAGAGGTATTATGTTCGTAGAAGTAATAGTTGTGTGCTTCGGAGTATATGACATAACCTAGGTAGTATGTGAAATCAGTGGGCCAATTTTAGAAGTCAGGGAAAGGGACCAATCTATATTGCCACAGTATTTTACTATCTTAAACCCCCTCCCCCCCCCCCAAAACAGAACAAATCAGTTTCTTTTCCTTCCCATTAGTGCTTGTCAAATAAAGTTCAGATTTCTCATCCTGGATTTCAGAGCCTTCCTTAGTCTGGTCTCACTTTACCTGGCTAATCTTATATGCCATTGCCTGCCAGCAGGTACTGTGTGTTTCAAATAGGCCAGATTCTACATTGTTCTTTGAACAGACTGTCCTCATTCGTGGCTTTGGAGCTTTATTCATACCATTAGCCATACCTGGAATATCTCTTTGTATCCTTTGTTCTCCGGCTCTTACCATCCTTAAAGGGTGAGGTCGGGGTCACCCCTTCCATGAAGTATTATTTAACTACTCTAGATGATTTAAATGATGACCACCCCCTTTTTAACTTTCTGAAGCATGCATTTATGTGCCTTTCTTGTTTACCTGTTCATTACTTGACTGGATGTAATCTAGCTATGTGTACCAAAGTCCACCAGCTTATGGGGGGGATTCTTCACCCTTTTTAAAGCCCCAGTCTATAAATGGTGAGAACAGTTTCCTCTCCCAAATATTTCTGAGGAGTTTCAAGGAGCTTATGTTTCTCTTACTTCACTTCTTTGCTTCTGCTCTATTTTAGATCCCACTTACATCTTGTCTCTTGAGCCTGTCTCTTTTTTGGTATCTGCTTTGATTTCTCTAAAGTATCAGTCACAAAGCAGGTATCTGTAGTAAAGTTTTTTTGAAAATTTGGGAGGAGGGGCAGGGAATATATCCCAGCATAGTGAACAGCTTAAAATTCTTAGGAGTTCCTCAGGCATTCCCACTATTGGAAATTTTTTGACTATTTTTTTTCCCTGATTCTTAGCCATTTGGCCTGCGGCTAGGCCTTTTCTTTACGCATTGGGTGTCCTCATACCTCTAGCTTCTTCCTCTCTGCACTCCCTTCCCGCTAATCCCTCTACAACTTTCCTGCACACTCCAAATTCAGCTGTCCTCCCTTAGATCCGCTTCTTTCAGATCAAGCGCTAAAAGGGGCTGGCTTCACTTTTCTCATTTTCACAGGCCCACTGAATGTTCTGCAAAGTCACGTGAGGAGCTTGCAAAGGAAAATAAAAAACCTCAGGACCCCCAAACTCCTTATGCCAAAGGGAAGTTTAAGTCTAGAGGCTGAATCATGCAACACCCTCTTCCAAATGAATAGCTATTACTTCACAACCTTGTGTCAAGCATACGTTAGCCAGACCCCCACAGAAAGACAAAAGGACAGGCAAAAGGCCTCGAGCATCTCCCAGATGACTGACTCCCCAAATCATTCATCAGTAAACTCTTTGCTGGCCTTCCGTAAACAAGGACATGCCAATCGTAATTTTAGGTCTGCATTCTAAGTCTAGCTCCTAAAACTAAAGTCTAGTCGGTTCACACAATGTTGATTACAAGCTTATTTTCCCACGGACAGAAAAAAGACAAGATGAGATCAATCCTTCCTCTGCCTACCACATTCCTACATGCCTTCCCCTGTTTAAGGAAATGTGTAAATATTAAACCTCCTGAAAACCTCTTTGGAAGGCTTTTACTCTGGGCACACCCTATAGCTCTAGCCTAATAAACCTCCATTGGTTGAGATTTTTGCCTCAATCACTCATTTTGGTTGTCAGGCTGGAACTGTATGAAACCCTTAGGATGAACTATGAGTGATGTCATATGGGTTGTTTGGATCCTCCGATTAAAAAGGAGATGCTTAAGCAACCATAGGTGAAAAAAAGCTTGAAAGGATTTACCAGCAAAAGCAGGTGTATACTGAACCCAGCTGAAGCAAATCAGGCCCAGAGCAGTGTTCTGAGAACTGTGTAGCTGTCAGTGGTCTGCTAGGGGAAACCAGATGCAGGGTGTTTAATTACTCTTCTCAGTTTGGGGCACATTAGCATCCTTGGGCAGGCATTCTGTTTCAGGGATTTTGCACTTGCTGTTCCCCCTGCTTGGAATGCTCTTTCCCCAAATATTCATGGTGTTTACTTCCTCCCTTCTTTTATCAGACAACTTAGACCTTCTTTTGCTACACAATTTAAAATAGCACTTTCTGTACACACACTCTTGTCCACCTTCCTGGGTTTACTTTTCTCCTTAGCACTTATCATTATAAAATGCACTATTTATTTTACATATATATCTTGTTTATTGTATGTCTTTGCTGCTAGCATGTAAGTGCCATGAACACAAGAACTTTTGTCTGTTTTCTTCATTGTTACAGCACAGTGGCTAGAACCATGGCTGGCATATAGTAGGCATTCACGTTTGTTGAATGACTCTACCTCTGACATGCTCATTTCTTAGGGCTGTGGTTACTGTTGTTTTAAGTGACAAATTTCTCTTGCTACAAATGTAAATGTTGTCACCTTAAGTATATTATGAGCTCTTTAGGAGCTGGACCATTTATACTCCCTATATGCATGGATAAAGCAAATCTCAGAAATATAAAATGGGTATCTTACCATTTTGTAGCCTGCTTTTGACAGTTAACAATAGGGTATAAACATTAAAGACAATTTAAAAACTTAAAAATCATTCATAATGCCATAACCATAATACACATAGTTTTATTTTTGTGTATTCCCTTTTATTCCTATTTATATGCATATTTTTACATAGTTATGCATGTTTTATTTTCATTTAAAGCGTCTATCCTGTATTTCCCTATACATGATCTTTGTAACTATACTTTTAAAGAAATACATAAATATTCCTCTGTGTCTGTATCATAGTTTACTTTGCTCTTAATGTTGCGCATCTAGATTGCCTCCAGAATTTTTATAGATAATTCTGTATATATGTATATTTTTTTAATTTCAGCATATTATGGAGATACAGATGTTAAGGTTTCGTATGTTGCCCTTCCCCCCCCCCCCAGATAATTCTGTATATTTTTACAGGTGATCATTTTCATCTCTGCTACATAACTTCCTTGGAATACATTGCTAGAAATAGTATTAATAAATGGAAGTTTATGAACTTCCTTAGTGTTTGTGACAATGGTATGAACATTCTGGAAAAATTGACATGCTATTCAAGAATTATACCAATTTGCAATACTATGAATGTTAATTGTCTACTCATTAGGGGGTGTTTAATTATTTTTTCTACTTTAGAGATGCAAAATAATGTAAGATTATTTTAATTTGCATGTATTTTATAATTTGTAAGAATGAGTATTTTTATATGCAGGAACTTGATCTTTATTATGGAGGCAGTTTGGCATAGTGTAAAAGCATGGTCTTCGGAGTCAGATAATGGGTTAAAATTTTTAGTTACCCATTTGCTAGATCTATAACCTTGGTTAATTTACTCAACCTTTCAGAGCCTCAGCAGAACAGAGATAATAGTATTTATTTAACTCAGCAGTTAAATGTGAGGGTTAAAGGAGAAAATGTCTTAATTCAGTGCTCAATAACTAAAAGGTAGCTCTCATTAACTATCCCTGTGCTTGCTAAAGGAAAACTGAAAAAACATCCCATTGTTACCTTCTCAAAAACTGTTGAACCTTCCTAAAACTTTCCTCAAATGTGCCCATGAAAATCTCTCTAAAGAAGGCTTTTTCAATTGATAGACTTTACTTTTTGAGTTGGAAAATATGTAACTTAGTTTTATGTGACATGGTTTCAAGCCTTTGTATTTTTTCAGTTTCTGCTTCTGAACATGATACTGCTTATTTCTCCACCTCTAAAAGAGGTGGTCCTAAATGGAATTCAGTATTCAAATGTATTCTCACTGACAGAATAGAACTGTGACCTGCCTTGTAGATCCTAAGCTTCTGTTAAAATAGCATGAAGTTATATTCATTTTTATGACAAGTAAATATTCCTCACTCATATTTAGCTTAATAGTTCCTTTCCCCTCTTCGATTTGTTTTTTTTTTTTTTTTTAAAACCTGAGTATCTGGACCTTTTACTCTTTGTTTGAGCACATCAATTCCTCCTGCTGAAACTTTTTTGATCCTGCACATTTACAGATTCCTTCTATATATTTTCCCAATAAATAAATAAATGATTGGACAGGACTAAGTTTCGAACAGTGTATTTATTAATACACCACTGTAATCTGTCGATTAATTGAGACCCTTTGGGTATTGTATTGGCTCTCATATTTAATTTACCAGCATCTTTTCACACATTTCCTTCTGATAATGGACCTGGCATTCTGACAGTTTCCATAACCTGATCCTTACTGGGCTAGTCAGAGCCCTCTTTTGGGATGTTTCTGCTGGAGCCGGTAGGGGGAAGGGTCTTTCTTTTCTGGTCATGGAGCTACGAAGATGAGACCATTGAGCTGCATGTGGGATTGGTCTCTTACATGGAAAAGGCAGAGAACTTCTGATTTTGTCTCTAATCAAATGCTTTGTAGTATAGTAATCAAAATTTACAGAATTTTTGTGATACCTTCAGAGAAGAGAATAAGCTTAGTCTGACATAACTTTTGGTAAATTCATGTTTGCTCCTAGAATTTACCACTTCCTTCTAAGTACCTATGCCATACTGTCCACTTAGATAAACAAGTTATAATTTTTTACCCGGGATCAACATTAAACTCATCCGTGACCTGATGACTGTCATCACCTTCTAATCTCTTGCAGAAGAATATAAACTGGAATTATAAGGAAGATAGGATTTTTATACATTTTCTTGGGAATTATTAATATATATGCCAAATTAAATATAATTTTATGGGAAATGGGATTTCCCTATTATTTATTTTGGAAAGATGTTTATAGAATGTTAGAGTCGTTTAAAATGGCACTTGTAGTATTTCTACATAGAATTAGGCATCAGGCCCTTCCTTGCTTGAGAACATGGCTTTCATCATAACATTCTTTTTATGAGCAAGTCATTTTTGTTTCAGGCATCTCTGTCAAGAATATAGTCTTCGATAACATAAAGATAAAATTCTTTGGATAACTGATGATCGTGTTCTTCAGTGGAACTGTTTATACATACTAAGATGGTTTGTAGTGTCTTAGGTAAAACAGTGGGAGTGTGCCAAAAGTGTTTTTTAAAAACATGCAATTTCTTACCCTTTTGCTATATTAACAATCCGGAGTGAATGCAGTTAAATTAATAAAGTATGAAATTGAAAATAAAGGTCATCAAAGCATAACGAGCTAGTTTCATATCTATAAATAGATGTAGCAATTTCACCACTGTAACAGTACTGTAATAATAGACATAAAAGTGTATTATATGATTTACTCTGTGCTTAAATTATTTTGACTTAATATTTCATGCTTGTTGGCAATAAAAATAAATGCACTGTGCAGAATGAGGCAACTTCTCTAGGTAAATCATAATTTAGTTAGCATGTTGTGTTTATATGTCACTTCATGTGGCTATTTAAAAAAATGTTTGTACAACTTCTTAAACTTATGAAAGCAACATGACACATGGTGTCTCCTCAAAAGGATATACGATTCTATAAGTTTATCTTAATTTAGTGAATAGGACTAGACCTAAAAAGTTGTTATAAAATTAAATAATCTTTTAAGGCTTCATAGTTTTAAGAATTAAACACTTTTGCTTTATCAAAGTTAAGTATACAGTATAGAAAAATTGAATACTAGAAAAAGGAAGAGAGAAAAAACACCTATCATTTAACATGATTATCATTTCATTGATTCTAATGTAGGCATTTTTTAGGAGTGCAAAAGGCTTATTAAAAATTTTTTAGAAAAGAAAAATAAGATAGGCATTTTCTCCCACATTTCAGCATCCTTTTTCACATTTTAACTTCTCTGAAATTAGGGTACAATTTACAACTGATGAATTTAGCTTTGATTAAAACAGTATTAGCATATTGTTACATATCCCTTTTACTATGCATACTTTTGCTTGTAAAAATACTGCATATTAGCTTGCATCAACTTCAAATTTCTGACTTGAAATTCACTGTGGTTGCCTTTATTCATTAAATCTTGGAGGTAAGCTTAAGAAAAAAGTAGGAAAAGAAAAAATTAAGGTAGAATGACATTTTTTCCTCATTCCAGTATAAGGGCTGGAGGAAGTATCTTGGCCTGAGATCAGTAGGGAATCAATGAACTGCTCAAAGAAAGGAACGCAAAGATCATGCCACCAAGGCAGAGTTGAGTGCTTGTTGTGTATCAGATGCTGGATTTTCAGATGTTCAGTGCAGAAATGATTAAGAGGTCCTGTCTCAAGAGTTGGGCGGTTTAATACAAGTCTGCACCTTAATTAATTAATTCAACATTTAAGTACTAGTTGCTGAGGACACAGTGGTAAATAAGACAGGTCTCTTTCTTGGTTCTTATAGTGGGAGAAGACAACTTGTTTTGTGCTAGTTTTGTAGTGGGTATTTAGGAAGGTTAAAAATTAAATTAGACAAGATTTTTGCTGTTAAGAAACTTGTAAACCATTGCAAGAGAGAATCCTGTAGCTTAACACCAAATTTCTAGTTTTAAAAAACCCTGGTTATGTTTTATTTAAAATACTGTTCTCTATTTATCTGTGAACACAGTTATGTTGCATCAGGAAATTAGATTTAAGTCATTTTCAACTGTAGTACTCGTTTGACTTTTTTCCCCCCCAATAAGGTCCAAGATACGTTGTTTAGTAACAGGATCGGGGGTGGGAAGCAAGTGCAGGACAGAATAAGTGATAAGATCTCATTTTTTATGTAAGTATCATATGATTTCTAGTTTAACTGTTGATGAATGACTACATTTCTGTATGTGTTTTATCAATGGTTCAACAAAATAGCTATTCTCCCTACCCCCACTGGAGAATACATCAGTGTGGAAGGAAATATAACATTTATCACATATATTCTGTTGAACGTTTGTTGTATGTTAGTGTGCTAGGCTTTAAGGTACTAAATTAAATGAACATTATTTCTAATCCCAATCTTGGGGACATAAATACATAAAAAATTTGTGCAACTCAGTATGACTAGACCTGTGGTAGGAACATAGTTCTGTGAGCAGAGTTGGGCACGTTTAATTCTGGTTGTTACCTGGGGGGTAGGAGGGGTTCACATTTGAGCTTGGCCTTAAGAGATATGTAGTGTTTTGCTGAGGGGTAAAAGGCATTCAGAAAACAGCTTGAGCAAAGACATAGAGTTAATGGAGTTATGATTTGAGAAGAAGGAACTGAAAGGACACAAATCTGGAGATATTACAATAAACTATTGAACACTTATTCTAAATATTTTACATTTAATCCTCATAAGGAATGAGGTAAGGAATTTTATAGGCAAGGAATCAGAAAGGTAAAAATGGTACCCAATTATGACCTTCCTTAGGTTTGAATAAGCCACGTGGAAGCTAAAAGAATAACACTTTCAAATCAAATTCTTTAAAATGAATTGAGGTTCAAAAGAACAGTCAAAAATCATTCGGGGGTTAAAAAAATTTTATATTAAATACAAAATGAAATTAATAGTTAATTTTATTACAGCATATTAATATTAAAATACAGTCATGCATTGCTTAATGACATGGATATGTTCTGAGAAATGCATCATTAGGTGATATGTCATCATGCGAATGTCAAAGAGCGCACTTACACAAACCTAGGTGGTGTATCCTGCTACACACCTTGGCTATATGGTATATATATGTAGCTCCTAGGCTACAAACCCGTACAGCATGTTAAACTGTACTGAATACTGTAGACAGTCGTAACACATTGGTAAGTATCTGTGTGTCTAAATATATCTGAACATAGAAAAGGTACAGTAAAAATATGGCATAAAAGATAAAAAATGATATACCTGTATAGGACCTGTATAGGACCATGAATGACGCTTGTAGGACTGGAAGTTGCTCTGAGTGAGGCGTGAGTGAATGTGAAGGCCTATGACATTAGTGTACATACTGTAGATTATATAAACATTGTACACTTAGGTTACATTACATTTATAAAAAATTGTTTTTCTTTCTTCAATAATATCATTGCCTTCCTCTTTCACATCTTGTCCCACTAGATGGTCTTCAGGGGCAATAACATGTATGGAGCTGTCATCTTCTATGATAGCAATGCCTTCTTCTGGGAATACCTCCTGAGGCCACCTGCCTGAGTCTGTTTTACAGTTAACTTTTTTAATAAGTAGGAGTACACTCTAACATTTAAAAAGTACAGTATAGCAAATACATAAACCAGTAACATAGTCATTTATTATCATCAGCAAGCATTGTGTACTGCATACACTTGTTTCGTAAGACTGGCAGTGCAGCAGGTTTGTTTATATCAGCATCACCACAGACATGTGAGTGATGCATTGCACTGCAACGTTATGTCAGCTAGGAGGTCACTAGGTGAGAGGAGTTTTTCAGTTCCATTATGATCTTATGGGACCACTGTCATACATGTGGTCTGTCGTTGACCAGAACATTGTTATGTGGTGCATGAGTATATTATAATCATGATGAAATACTCTTTTTTTTTTTTAATGGTGAAATGCTCTTAAGAGTTTTTTAAAACCCTTTTCATTGTAGATTGTACCACAGACATAGAACATATGTAACAATGACTTTTTAAAATATAACAAAATACCCTTGTAACCGCTACCCAGGTCAAGAGATAGATCTTTGCCAATCACTGCAGAAGTCTTCCACATGCCCTTTCCCAATCACAGTCTCTTTCCTCTCACTAAAAGTAACTGCTATCCTGACTTCTGCAGTAATTGAATTTTTGCATTTCCTTATAATTTTGTCACCCAAATGTGCATTCCTGAACATTGTGTATTCTGACTGCTCCATTGACCTGTCGTGTCCCTCCTCCGTATTTCTCCCTCTCCTTGAGCCTCCCTGCTCCCTGGGACACAACAGTACTGAAATCAGGCCAATTAATAACCTATGATGACCTCTAAGTGTTCAAATGAAAGGAAGAGTTACACATCTCTCACTTTAAATCAAAAACTCGAAATGATTAAGCTTAGTGAGGAAGGCACGTGGAAAGCCAAGATAGGCTGAAAGCTGGGTTATTGTGCCAGTTAGCCAAGTTGTGAATGAAGAGGAAAAGTTCTTAAAGGAAATTGAAAGTGCTACTCTGGTAAACACATGGATGGTAAGAATGCAACAGCTTTATTGCTGATATGGAGAGAGTTTTAGTAGTCTGGATAGATCAAACCAGGCACAACATTCCCTTAAGCTAAAGCCTATCCCAGAACAAGGTCCTAACACTCTTCAATTCTGTGAAGGCTGAGAGAGGTGAGGAAGCTGCAGACCAAAAGTTTGAAGCTAGCAGGGATTGTTTCATGAGGTTTAAGGAAAGAAGCTGTCTCTCTAAAGCGCAAAGTGAAGCAACAAGTTATCCAGAAGATCTAGCTAAGATAATTGATGAAGGTAGCTACACTAAACCACAGATTTTCAATGTAGACAAAACAGCTTTCCATTGGAACAAGATGCCCTCTAGCTAGAGAGGACTTTCATAGCTAGAGAGAGGAAGGCAATGCCTTGCTTCAGAGTTTCAAAGGATAAGCTGACTCTTTGGTTAGGGGCTAATGCTGCTGGTGACTTTAAAGTTTTATTTACCATTCCGAAAATCCTAGGGCCTTTAAGAATTATGCTAAATCTCCTCTGCCTGTGCTGTAGAAATGGAATAACAAAGCCTGGATCACAGCACATTTGTTTACAGCATGGCTTATTGAATATTTTAAACCCACTGTTGAGACCCACTGCTCAGAAAAAAGATTCCTTTTAATATATTATGTTATTGTTCATTGGGCGTGCACCTAGTCACCCAGGAGCTCTGATGGAGATGCACAGGTACTGCTGCCATTCAGGTCTTGTAGCTATTGATAAGTTGTCATCAATCACTACATATTGTCATTTATTTTTCTAGTTTTGTTCTATATGTTGTCCATGGGTTTTGCTATACTAGTTGCTCAGTGGGGGTTTGTTTTATTTTATTTCATTTTTTCCGAGAGGTGGTGGATGGATTCAAGGAGATTCAAAAGTCATTCCATTCATCTCAGATCACTGGAATAATAATAAATGCTGGCAGGATAATTGCTTAGCCATTGGAAATAAGATAAAATGAGATCTACACCTCACACCATATCTAAGAATGATTAAAGAAAAATGCCAGGAAAAAACCATGGGTGAATTCCGCTATAATCTGGGTGTAGGAAAAGAAGCCTTTGTAATTATGACTCAAAAATCCCACTGCAACAAAAGAAAATATTGATGAATTTGACACTGTAAAATTAAAAAGCTTGTGTGTGTCAAAAACTCACCATAATGTCAAAAGACAAATGACAAACTTGTAGAATATGTCTGTAATGTATGTTTATCACAGATAAAGGGTTAATGTGTATGAATGATCCTTAAACATATGATTGACCTTACTAAAAATGATAAATGCAAATTTAATCTATATACTAAGATACTATTTTATATATTACATTGGCAAAAATTTAAAAATGTAATGGCATACTTTATTGGTGAAGCTGTGGAGAAACTGGCACTCTCTTACACTGCTGTAAAGTTATAGCCTTGGCGGAGAGGAATTTGACTATAGTTAGCAAAACTACATGTGCGTTTACCTATTGACTCAACAGTCCCACTGAGGATATAGCTCTGATGGTATGCAAATACATATGTGTAAGGTTAGTCATTGGAGCATTGCTTGGTATTACAGACTACTAGAATAACCTAAATGTTCTTACATAAAAGGTGATTGAGTAAACTATGGTCCTTCCACATAATGTAGGGCTGTGGAGCTATTAAAAACAATAAAGATGCTTTCTATGGACTGCTAGGGAGTGATTTCTAGGAAATATTATTAAATGAAAAAGGAAAGTGCAAAAGACTGTGTAGTATGCTACCTTTTATGTGAGAAAGAAGGGAAAATCAAACATATACATATCTGCTGATTTTGTACAAAAAGAAACATAGGATGGATAAATCAGAAAATGATGAAGCTGGTTACATAGAGGGCATGAGTGAGAACAGGGTGGAAAGGAAGAGGGTGGTGGAACGGGGTAAGAGGATATTGGGACAATTGGAGAAATTTGAATAAGGTTTGATTAGTTTTAGTATTAATGTTAATTTCCTGATTTTGATAATTATACTGTAGTGATATAAGAGAAAGTTCTTATTTTTAGAAAATAAACCCTGAAGTATTTAGGTGTAGCTTAAGCTCAGATGGATGGTTTAGAAAAAGTGTGTGTGTAGAGAGAAAAGAATAATAAAACAATGTGGTAAAATGTAATTGGGTCTCTTGATGAAAGGTATGAGAATTCTGTGTATCATTGTAGCAGCTTTCCAGTAAGTTGGCAATCATATAAAATTTAAAAGTTTTTTTTTT
>RJWJ010027723.1:0-21976 GCA_004363605.1 Indri indri
AACAATGTTTTTTGATTTGAGAAACTCTAGGACTTTGTCCAATGTACTTGATTTCTTTAAATATATTAAAATATCCCTTCTACACTCAAAAATGAGTATCTTATTCCTTCCACCATCATTAACATTACTTATTACCAACTTCAGGACTGGACACCCTAGCACCTGCTCATTACCAGCAGGTCAATATAGCACGAGTGATAACACGTTTGGCAAACAACAGTAAATGTGGATTTGGAAGAAAGGACCTAAGCACCAAACACATCAATATAATTAAAGAAACAGAAAAAAAGCCAGATAAACATAAAGTAATGAAAAAAGTCTGGTTCAAATCTGATCTCTAAAATGTGCTACTTCTACAATTTGATGGAAATGAGACCCATCTGCTATCTTTCCAACCAGCTAATTACTACTTATAGTCTTGATCCTAATATAATAGTTCTTTATGTTGTACCAGAATTTTACTGAATTACCTTCTTAAAAGGAGGTAGAATTCACAAATATCATTACAGAATATGGAAATTTCTGTTTTCATATTTGTTGCAATTAAAAATGAATCTATAACAGAGGCTTGCCTTATGCAATGTTTTCATAATGCCTTTCTAGCAAAAATTCAAAGAATGTTATAATCATTTAATCCATTCACAATGTAAACTAATGTGAAGTGGGCAAATGAAGAAAAGACTTTTTCAGGTTAAAGACCTGGAATAAATCTGAAGCTATCCATAAATTTACATTACAAACAGAAAAATCAGTATACAGAAATGATTACTAGAGCCTGAGAGGAGGGTTATAGCTCAAATCCATTAGGGGCTGTATAGGATGCTACTATGCCATTCTAACTCCTATAGGAGCATCAAAATTTAAAACTTCTTTAAGATTCAGAAACAAAACCTCCTTGGAAATTTTCATGCAGTTTCTTCAAAAAAGTGCACAAAAATTGTTGTGTTTTGTTCTGTTTTCTAAAGCTGTAGTGCATATATAAACATATTAAATTCTTCACAGAAATTTTTACTACATTCTGCTAAATGTTAATTAACCTACTCTTAAATCATGCTTTTATTAGCAGCTCACATATTTCATTATCTCCCCTAACAAATTTCAATGTCAAAGAATATATTTCCGTCCTGTTCATTGTGAGCATTATGTGTTCTTATCTTAACTGGCGAATAATGTACCCACCTAAAAAATTTCAGGGAAGAGAGGAGGGCCAAGTATCTTGAGAAGCCCATAACATAAATTCTAAATTATTACTAAGAATCCCTGCTCTAAAGAGAAGGGATAAACATACCACTCTCTTAACTGACACTGTTGTAAACAACAGTAATGAAATAATCCCCATCCATATTGGCAGAGAAATATTACGCCAAGTCAGTTCCTGCCTTAAATCAAAATAAACTCCGAGAAAAATGAAAATAGTCTAAACAAACACAAATGAGAAGAGGTGGTGGTTATACAACACAGTGAATGTACTAAATGCCACTGAACTGTTCACTTTAACTTTAAAGTGGTTGATTTTATGTGAATTTCACCTCAAAAATGAGATACACTTAATCACATGCCAGATAAGGCCATAGCTAGATTCTCCAAAATATAGGATGGCAAAAACTGATGTATGCATTAGAAGCCACAGAAAAAGCAGCCAAGATGGAGCTCAAGAAAAAAAATCCAGTATTTGCCAAAGTGCCTCAAAAATCAGTCTCCTCCTAGGGGAAGAAAAAAAAAGTTGCTTCAGGAGAGCCCCGGAAGCAAAGCCATGATGGCATCTGAACTCACACTACCTTTCTATCAGATCAAACCAGACAAATCACTGGCTGTTCTGAGGATTTATGGTATGGCCTAGGGACATTGTTAAACAACAAAGCTGCCACAGTCAAAGCACATAATCACTCTTACTTGTCCTAGACCAGTGTGTGATGTCACCGCATCTCAGAAAGGACCTCCCTGCACAGGATTACATATCCAGATTTAACATAACCTAGTTTCTACCAAATATAGGTTGTGAAAGTCCCTCTTCTCCTGTTCCTCCCTCTCTCCAGTTCCCCAAAAGAGAAACTGAGCAGCAAAATAAGATTAATAGCTCAGCAGAATAAGGTCAGAAAAAATTTAATAGGGTCTTAATTTCAAATGGCTCTCTGAGAAATGGCAGCTAAATTAGGGTTGGTGAGGTCACAAAGCCCTTCTTTTCCCAAAGTTGGGCTTTACACAGTTCAGTGCTCATAGTGAAAAACTGGCCAAAGTTAACCAAATTATAAAGCAGAAAGGTCATTCCAGCAAACTTTTATTAGAAGGGTGAGAAGTGCTAAGTTCGTTTCTAATCAAACATGCAATAATAACGCAAAGACAATAGCACCTTCAGGTATCATTTAGCTCATAAGAAATTATGGGACACTTTAATCTCTAGTTAAATATGACAGACTACAAAGTAATTTGTTAATTTTATACAGAAAGCAAGCAGCTCACAAATTTTACATCCAATTTTTAACTGAAATACCGATAAACTCTGGAAAACTTAAGCCCGGACGGAAAGAAGGAAAAGAGAAAGGAGGAGGTGTCCTATCTAATGTGTTCCTTGTTCAACTTGGTTCAAACCTATGCCTAACACTTAATATTCTAAAATATGGTTCTTTTAAGAAAAAAAAATAGGATGAAAGAACTGGTCTTCTTTGAGTCTCTTAATACACAGTCAGAACTTTGGATTTATATTAATTTTACCATCCTGCTTTTAGTGAGGCTGTTTGCAGAACATACTATTCTTTCTGCTTCCTTGGGAGCTTCAACTGTTAAGATACCTGCAAACAGTTCTCACCTTACCACCACGCTTAGTCATCACTGGAATGTGTTACACGTTTTCTTGTACAGCTGCATCTCCTTCATCTGCTGCTTTCTATTATTACTTTGTAAGTGTACCCTGAGGCTAAGCGATAGAAGTATACAAGGAAAGTAATTAATAATTTAAATTGTTCCTCATTGAGACCACCTTCCTTCTTAGTCGTTCTGCCTTTCTAAGCTTACTGCATTTTGTATACTTTTTTAAAAACCGCAATGGTTATGATAACAGTGTTTGGCAGTTTAAAAACATTTTTCTTTTCAAAAGTCAAAAGTGTAACGAAGCATTCATGCTTCATTCACAATGCTTCATAATGAAGCTGCCAAGTGAGTGCAGTAAAAGCCTGGTCCCAAATAGAAGGCTGCTCTGAAAACAAGCAGCTTGAATAAATTCTTTGCATTCAAAGAACACGGAAATAACAAGAAGTCGACAGCCTTTCTGGTTGACCGTTCCTGCTAAGCACAGAAAAAAATTCCAGGCTAAGGTTTACCCGCATTTGTTTACCCCTCTCTCACATCGGTTCAATTCTGGAGTTTTCTCTTCCCTTCCTAGTATCAGGAATTCCTCTTCTTCCCCCAGGTGGTCAAGACTCTAGGATATGTTCCTCCATTACGAGGTGGGGAATAAGTGTCTCTTAACCTCACGTTACGGGAGACAGGCGAGGTTTGCCCATCAATAAGCAAACCTTTGGGGGAATCCCTCTTCCCTTTTGCTTGCTGGACACGTTCCAATCTCTCCAAGAACAACGCCGAGAGGGAAAGAAGGTTCTCCCCACGGCCTCTAGCCTCTATCGGCCACACCCCTGGCCTCTGGCTCTCCTAAACCCCCAACTTCGAAACACATCATCCCCCACAACCCCTGCCATGCCCCCAACTACCTGCTGCCACACCCGAGAATTCCCTCACACCACCACTGCCACCCCTTGGGGACCCTTTCTCCAACCCTTTTCTTCACAACGGTCACACCCGACGGCTCCCTCCATCCTCAACGGTCACGCTCTTAGGATTTCCTTTCCTCTCCCGGTCTCGGACCCAGCGTGGGGCTCCCCTTCCCTCTCGTCCTCCCCCATCAATTAGGGACACACCCCAAAGTCAGCCACCTTGAACTCACCGGAGGCAAGGGCGGGGGTGGCGGCAGCAGCCGGAGAGCACAGCCCGGGTGGTGTTGTAATGGTTTCCTGCCCGTCACGATTCTTTCTCTAGGTCTAAGCCACTGCGCAAACCCCACTTTGCCAGGGACAAAGATGGTGGACAGGAAACTCTGACGTCAGAAAACCTCGCCGTGCGACGTCATCGGGGCGCGCGGGAGAAGCAGAAAGGAGGTGATCTTTGTCGCCTTGGAGACGGAAAAATTTCTCTTGGCCCGGGCAAGGCCTTAACACCTGGGCCTCAGAGGATGTTCAGTGGCTATCCCAAGGGATATGTTAAACAAGCTGACATTGTCTGGATTTGTTTCCTCGCACAAGAATTCTCTGGAAAACTTAAAACACAGGGTGAAATGTTCTGTTCGTTAAAAAACAAAACAAAACAAACAAAAAAAACACCTCAGCTAATTTCCCTGGCAGGCTAAGAAGCGGACAATGATGATCCAATCCAGGACTATACGCGGGCAGTGGGGCTAGAGGAGAGTGGTGCAAAGAAAAGAGGTTGAGATGACATCAGATCTGAGTTCGAAAGTGTGCCCTGAACGTGACTGGGAAGTTGCTTAACGTCTCCTCAAACTTCGTCTTCTTATCTGTGAAATGAAGACAATGTATCTCTCTCTCTCGCACGTGAACCTTAAAGGGCATAAAGTAGGTAAAGCGTCTAGGATGTAATAGGTGTGCTTACAAAAAAGTAAGTGTCTTTCAGAAAAAAATTAAGACCTAGATTCCAGGATCTGGAACTGGAGAACAAGGTTGATGAGGGCAAATGAAACGCTGTCAATGAAACTAGCTGTCCCTAAGTTTTATTTGAGGGTGTGAGGAAGGAAGGAGAGCAAAGGGATGATTTTTTTTTTTTCTCACGTATTTGCCCATCAACTCTGGGAGTCGAAAAGTATATATGTATTTTAAAGCTTCATGCTTAAGTAACCGGAAGTATGTAAAAATTTCATATGTCATATTCATATATTATTTCTTCTATTATTAAAATAGGAGAAATTGGAAACCTAGGTGTAAAACTGGAGAATGTAAACCTTTATGGTAAATCAGGTAGCTGCATAATGTAGAAGAATATTTTATGAAACAAGAAAATTTACAATAAATGTTAAGTAAAAAAGGATTCAAAACAATATAGTATACAGTATTACAGTATGACTACATATGTATAGAAAAAAGGCAAGAATATTTAGCAAAATGTTAAAATGGTTATTGCTAGATGGCGAGGGTTTTAATTTTCTTCCCAGTATTTTTCTGTACTTTTCAAATGTTCTACAGTGAACATATATTTATTTCTATGATTGGAAAATGCTTTTCAAACCATATTTTTGAAAAATATATGATGATATAGAAAAATGCTTTAAGATGATGTTAAGGGGGAAACCCCAACAAGATACAAAACTCTAAATCCAGAGAAGTATCTATACCTATTAGAGTGGTTCTATCTGGGTGGTAGATTACAAATGCTATCATGCTCTTTATATTTTTTGTATTTTCCAAGTCTTTCTCTAAGAAACATATGTATTTTAAGGAAAAAACAAATAAATGCTATTTTAAAAATATACCATCAATCCAAAAGCTTTTCAGATCACATCTTCCTCCAGTTTTGTGTCAAAGTATTTCCTGATCTCCCCTTTTTTGAATTTTTGGGACTGTGTACCACTGAGATACTTCTACCCATCTTCTTTCTGGCTCTTTTACCTCTACTATTAATTCACAGATATTTATTGAGGGCTACTGTGTGCCATGAATTGTACTAGAGACCCAACTCTAAAAAAAACCTGGTCCCTATCACCAAGGTCTCACAGTCTAATGGGAGACCACTTAGGAAGTCGTTGAAATGCTCCAGCCACAGGATAACGGTGGCTTAACCAATCTAGTTAATATTTACTGAGCATTTATTCTATGTAAGTTATTCTGCTAAGTACTTTGTCATATTATACTTTTAAATCCTCACAACCTGCTAACCAGGTAGGTACTATTACTTTCTCTATTTTACAGAGATACAGGAAAGTTAATGGTGGAATTAAGATTTGAACCCAAGAAGTCTAACACTAGAACTGATGATGCCCATGTTTTAGGCTTGGGCAAGAGAAGAATCATGGTACCCAGTCATCGAAAATACGAAAATATAAGAAATGGTGCAAGTTTGGGGAAAGTTGAGAGGCGATGAGTTTATTTTTATACATGATGGATTTAAGTATAGATGTCTGTCCAAGAGGTATTTGACTGTATGTGTCTGAACATAAGGAATGATCTGGAATTGAGTTAGATGTGTGAACTAGCAGCGTGCACATGATAATTTAATCTGTGGGAGAGAACATTACTCATGAAGAATGTGGAGAATGAGAGAGCTTGGGGCAGAAATAGAGGAAACCAAGAATGCAAAAAGGACTGAGAAGGAATAGTCGGAGAGGTGGAAGGAAAAGCAGGATACTATGATATTTTAGGATGTTTTCAGAGTTCCATGAAAGCAGGCACCACACCAACATAAACTTGATCATGTCTCTGGTGTATAAATTTTTCATTCGCTTCCCATTGCACTTGGACTAAAATCCAGGCTCCTTCCCATGGCCTAAGTCCCTTGCATAGTGTGGCCCCTGTCAACCTGTCTAACAGGACTTTATACCTTTTTGTCATTCATCATTTCACCCTTTGCTTGCTATAATAGCCCCCAAACACACCAAGCTCTTTCCCACCTTAGGGCCTTCACAAATACTGCTGCTCCTGTCTAATATTCTTTTCCTCAACTCCTCATATGGCTGGCTCCTCATAATTTAGGTCTCAGTTTGTTATATCCTCAGGGCATTTTCCCTGATAATTAAGTCTAAATAAAGATTCTGCCCTCCCAGCCACCATTCCAGCCCTCTTATTCAACTTGTAAATTATATATTTCTTAGCTTTATTATCTTTCTCCACAACTAGATTGTAAATTGCATGAGGGCAGGTACCACGTGTTTCTACTACTACTTTACACCAGTATCTAGCATAATGTCTAGCACACAGAAGGTACTCAATATTTAGTGAATAAATAAATGTCTACAGGCAAGTTCTAAAACTAGCATTTAAGATCCTCCACAGTCCACCAAAATCTGCTTTCAACATACTCTCCACTTTTCCTTTCTGTTGCTCTAAGGTTAAAGCAAACTTTATAATTCCTCCTCATATTCTGAGCTGTTCCTGCCTGGAAAGCCCTTCACCACTGCAACTTGCTCCAAATGTATTCATCTTTTGAGGTCCACCTAATCCACAAAACTTTTTAGTGGACATGTGTTATGACATGGAGTACAGGAGGTACTAGGTTACATCACTGTATTATAAGGCAACCGGCAGAGAGAAGCTGAAATAAAATATGAATTTTATTGTTAAAACAATAAAATAAAATGAGGTTAAAAACACAGTTCTTTCAATTGTTTGGTTCCATAGGCCGATATATTTGCTTTCTGTTTAAGCGAGTTTGAACTACCTTATTTTTCCCAGCTGTTAGTTATTTCTTTGTCTAAAGTCATATCATATTAATCTGATGGCTCTTAATATCTTTTAACAGAAATGTACTTTTTATGGATCATCTCTTTATTACTATACTCTGTTAATCTAAACTTGAGGGTGGGATTTGTGATGTGGTTTTTATTATTTGTTTACTGTAATAGTTGACATTTGTTATTTTTGACTGCCTTTCCTCTTTCTTATGTAATAACTTCAGTTTATTTTTGGAGTCTCCTCCTGTTAATCGAGATGCCCTGCCTTCCTCTGTCTAAAAGTCAAATAGAGAATGGAGAGGGAACTTGAACCAAGATAGGTCAGTTGGAATTTGAATCATGAGCTATGATAAATACATATTGGTTGAAGTTCATTCATTGCAACAATGTTGTCTGAATGATCCCCCTCCCTAATTCTTGCTAGAGACCCAATAGGAGTATGTAGTTCCTGTTCTTTCAGGGCTGGCTTTACTTATTTTGTGAGCTACTCCATATACTTCTGATAAATCACTTTTTAATTTAAGTTAGCCTGTTTGTTTCTATTGCTTGTAACCAAAGAACCCTAACTGACAACAATATTTAACTGATTTCCCGCTTGTTTGAGTTGCTGCTACTTCTCTTTGTGTTTTTGCTATCCGCTTAAGAAAAACTTGTACATAATAGCTACCACTGAATGAGCACCTAACATGCACCAGTGATTTACATGTATACATTCTCTCCAGTCCTTAAAACTCTGTAAGGTAAAAATCTTGTATCAATATGACATTCTCTGACAGGTATTTTTCTAAAGTAAAAAACACTTCTTAGAACTATAAGGGCAACTTACAAGATTTCTCTTTTATTGAAACAAAACTAACCCAAAGCTTGTTTTTGAGGGCTCTCATTATGCAAACCAATTATCTTTATAGCACAAGGTACGCTAGGGTGGTGAATGATACCTTCTATTTCTAGCTATTGCGGGGGGGAGGGTAGGGAGGGGACGTTGAACTCTCATCCAAATTCAGTAAACTTGTATCAGCAATTCAAACGAGGCAAAGCTGTATACGATGTAAAAGCACTTTACAAGCTGTAAGATCAATTACATTAGTTTTGGTATTAAAAACTGAATGAAAGGCACTTATCTGTCAAGCCTCCCCAGTTCATGCTAGTTAGAATTCATCAGGATCCCTCCGCTTTAGCACTATATTCATACCACTAATGTAACAAATCCTACGGTGTACGAGGGCGAGGACCATTATCATTTAGTATAGCATGTGCCTGGAATTATGCTTGAATGTAACCAAAACCTGGAAAAGTTAAGCTACCACCTTGGATGAAAAGTAACCGTCCTTAGTTCTGAGGAACAAAGAAGAAACGTTGTCATTCTGATCACCTTTCTTTATAATCGGCAGCAATACAGCTAAGGTTCTATCTCCTGCTATGTCGCAACACCCTTCTGGAAGGCGGCCGAATGTATATTAACCACCATCATCACTGCAAGGGTGTAAAAAAGTACTCTCCACCCTTTCCCCCTCCTCCCTTGGCTTGATCGCCCGAAGGCACACAGGCCTCGGAAGCTGGCCCGAGCTCACGCTCGGGCGCCAGACGACGTCACTACACCCCAAACACCTGTCAAAAAGCCCTCTGCACAGAGAGGATCAGAGCTGTGGCTTTCCTCCCAGAGTACGATGCAGACCCAACTACCAAAAGTAAAACAAACCGGAGAACCGACCGCCAAAACTAACCCGCCAAGTACCCTCCTTAATTTTAGCGGAGACGGAAGCGGAAGTTCAGGTGAGGTCATAGAGTTCTCTTGTTCCGGTTTCCGGCCACATTCTGGGATAGAGCGCCTCTCTTCCGCCAGCCGCCCCCGAGGTCCCGGTGGCTTCTATTTCCGGGTGCGGCTTCTGTCATAAAGCGGAGACCTTGCTTCAGACGTGGCGTCGTGGGTCCTTCGCGCCTCGCCCAGGGTCAGCGAGCAAGGACGGGCGCGGGCGGAGGTACCTACAGCCGACAGCTGGAGCCGGTCCTCGCGTCCCGAGCCCGCGCGGGCACCTCTGATTCCTCAGAGCCGGCTGGCTTTTGAGCCCTCATGATTGAGGGTCCCTGGTTCGCAGCTCCAGGACTGCAGCTTGAGAGGATAGCTCTCCTTCGCCCATACCTGTCCCCCACAGTCACGCTTTGCCCCGTGAGGTGCGGCATTTGACAAGTCACCCTGTCCCCGCATACCATCTCCACCCACGTTCGAGTTAACTTCGTTCTCAGGCTCCCCCCCTCTTCGCCTCCAGACAAGGTTTTTCCCCAGTTCAATTTCGCCCGTAAAATCTCAAGTTTGGAGTTTCGGGTACCATGGAAGATTATCTTTAAGACTGAGCACCAATTTGATGCAAAAAAAAGTTCATGCTTACTAGAGAGTTTGTGGGAACAGTGAAAGCCAGTACACACAGGAAACTATGGCTGAGCACGGGGCTCACATCACAGCTGCTTCTGTGGCGGATGACCAGCCATCCATCTTTGAGGTGGTAGCACAGGACAGTTTAATGACAGCAGTGAGACCTGCTCTTCAGCATGTGGTCAAGGTAAGGTATTATTCTCTGAAAGGTTTTAGGGAAGACTGGATAAACACCAAACCAATAATTTGTGTTTATTTGGTAGCTTAATGTTTGAAGTAACAAATTTGCATATAATTCATATCCCACGTCTCAACTATTACTGAGTCTCTGTTCTGTGTAGAGCCCTGCACTGAATACCCACTGCTTCAGGGAGGTTAGGGGAGACTCCAAAAGAAGTGACTTATTTAAGCTGAAAGTGTGTACAATTTAGAGAAAAAAGGGAATGGAAATACAAGGTATAGTCCTTGTGTAATGGAATGAATTTCATTTATTGATTTATTTTGCTTTAGGTTCTTGCAGAATCAAATCCTACCCACTATGGCTTCTTTTGGAGGTGGTTTGATGAAATCTTTACTCTGTTAGATCTTCTGCTCCAGCAGCATTATCTGTCTAAAACCAGCGCCTCATTTTCTGAAAACTTTTATGGCTTAAAGCGAATTGTAATGGGGGACACTCACAAGTTTCAGAGATTGGCAAGTGCTGGTCTCCCAAAGAAGCAGCTTTGGAAATCAATTGTGTTCCTGGTTCTTCTTCCCTATCTGAAAGTGAAGCTGGAGAAGCTGGTTTCTAGCCTGAGAGAAGAAGATGAATATTCTATTCATCCCCCTTCTTCCCACTGGAAACGATTTTACAGAGCCTTCCTGGCAGCCTACCCATTTGTTAACATGGCCTGGGAAGGCTGGTTTCTTATACAACAGCTTCAGTACATCCTAGGAAAAGCTCAGCATCACTCACCACTGCTAAGGCTGGCTGGAGTTCGGCTAGGTCGACTGACAGTTCAGGATATACAAGCTCTGGAGCACAAACCAGCTGAAGCCAGCATAATACAGCATCCAGCCAGGAGGTAAGACCGTAGCATTTCAAAAAAAATCTTTCATTAGTAAATCCTAAAATCTTATCCCAATTTTATGAAACTCATCTCCCTCAAGTCTACTTTGTGGTATTTCATAAAGCAATAGAAAAGTTATTCCTTGTGCCCATAAAACAAGGACTGTCATCCTGGAAAGCTTCCTCATCATACTAGGTACGTTTTAGTGCACACTTGCTATGTCCCAGATCCTGTGCTTTGTGTTTGCTTTATGTACATTATTTCACTCCTCATCACAACCCAATAAGGCAAATGTATTAGCTCCATTTAACAGTTGAGGAAACTGAGCCCTAACAGCTAAGTACCTTGCCAAGGCCACACAGCTAAAAGGTGTCAGAGCTGACATTCAAGCCAGATCAGTATAATTCTAAAGGCTGTGCTCTTAATCATGATGCTGTTAGTGCTTCTAGTTTGTGTTCTCCTACAAGTGTAACTATATATTCCTCAATACTGCTAAGTTACTTTTTGTTAAGTGAGTTGGGTTTATTTTTCTAGGTGCACTATCTTTCATTTTTAAAAAAGTCTATATAAACAAATTTTCTACCAATTTCTTTCTCAAAACCCTGTTTGTTAAAACAAAGCTTAACTCCTATACTCCTAAAATACTGTAAGTCATTAAGAGGGAATCCTTTAGAATAGATCCCTAAGGAGACAGTGCCAATCTAGCAACTTTTCAATCTCCCAAATCAGGGATTCTGATGGAAAGTGTAAACTGCATTTATATTAGTCGTCCTAGGATTATACCGAAAACAGTTTCTCTCTTTGCCTACTTGTTCTCTTCTCCCAACAGTGTTAATGAGAAGATAAAGTCAGCTCTGAAGAAAGCTGTGGGGGGCGTTGCCTTATCTCTTTCTACTGGCCTTTCTGTGGGTGTATTCTTCCTGCAGTTCCTTGACTGGTGGTACTCATCTGAAAATCAGGAAACCATCAAATCACTGACTGCCCTGCCTACTCCACCACCACCTGTACACCTAGACTACAACTCTGTTTCTCCCCTGTTACCCAAAATGAAGACCGTGTGCCCGCTGTGTCGTAAAACCCGGGTGAATGATACTGTTCTTGCCACCTCTGGTTATGTGTTTTGTTACCGCTGTGTATTTAATTATGTGAGGAGTCACCAAGCTTGTCCCATCACAGGTTATTCAACAGAAGTACAACATCTGATTAAACTGTACTCTCCTGAGAACTGAAAGGGACTAGCATCTTACCTCACAACAAAAGTATTGCACTATAAAGCCACAGGGCGGGTTTTCAGCATACATATCATTGATACTTCTCAGCCTCAATTCATAACTGTATGAACTTTAAACAACTATATGGATTTCTTTAAAAGGATATACCCATTTGATCTTAACCTTTTAGTCTGCTCTCTAGAAACCTGCTTATATATAATTGACCAAGCTGGTTGAGGTAGGAGAATCAGTATTGGCAGAAGATGTGAGGGCCAGTGTAGACGAAGTAGATAAAACAAGATAATTAGTATGGAAGTTTTGCCTATCCCTTTACTTAAAGAGTAAGAGGTATAGAATGGCTCTCAGGAAAAACTCGGGTTAGACCTCATAAAAAAATATAGTAGGTGGTGACAGGGGAGCAGATCTCTTTAGAAAAGAAAGCATTTATCTGCTGGTGAGGTGGAGATTTTTATCAGTTTGCAAACAATATGAAACAATGGACCTGCTGTTTATAGAAATGCTTGGAAACCCTTTAGGAAAAAAAATCCAGCTCCTTCCATATACTGTGACCCATTTGTTAAGTGACATCTGCTGTAGACTATCAACTTTTTTCCCCACTTCTCCACAGATGGTTTATTCCTGAGACTATATTTGGATCACATCTGCATAGCAGGGATGAACTCTGGGCTTGAGGATGGAAGTGCTGAAGAGACTGAGATACAACCCAGGTCATTCTGGGAATTGGCCCCAGGATCCAACTAGAGAGAGAGAGGGTCAGCCCACTGTCAGGGAAGAGGATCCTGATTCCAGGAGACAAATTTATTAACTTGTAAGATTTCCTTATGAGCCATACATATCTTTCTTGGGAAATTTGTTAAAAGAGAATAGGGCTCAAATGTTTCTATATAGAGTAGTCTAAAAATTTCAGTGTGAAAGCAAAGCTAACATGCAATGAAGAGATTAAGTAAAACTAACTGTAAAGAAAGGATCTTTTAATCTCTTTCTGCTTCTTAAGAGTATGCTAAGCTGTCATGAATTATTCTGGTTATTACTAAAGTTTCTATGAAACAAGTAAATTTTAAGAATAAATGTTTCTGGCAAAGAACTGTTCCATATTGTCATGATTATATGGAAACTTAAAGATTACTTCGGGTGTTTAAAATGGCAGGCTATTAAAAACATGGGCTTAAGAAAAAAAAAACATCATTACCAGAAGGAAGGATGACAATAATTTGTAAGTGCCTCTGTTGAGATAGGTGTTTTCCAATATTTTAACTCATTTTAGCAATCCAAAGCACATTCTCTGATAGCGCAAAGATGTGAAAGCTAAATTTTGAAATGGAATATCCTATGGATTTTAAAATATTAAAATTTTCATATACCATAAGTATAATGGATATTTTAATAATTTTTGTTAAACCTCAAAGGTTTTACCAAAACAAATACGATAGTTAATTAAGCAAAACATTTTTAATACAGTAATAAGTCAATAAAAGAACTGAACCAGATTCGGGATTGAAATGATGTGGTCCTCCACGAAGATTTCAAAGCCAGATTTTTCACCTCAACCTAAGGAAAACATGAAAGGTATCAGTAATTCAAATGAATATAAAAAAAACTTATACATAATAAAACCAGTATCCAAATAGGGTACAACAGACCTGTGTGGAAAAAACACAACCAGAATCAGCTCAGAGAGAAGATTAAGGGATCATACCCTGGTCAAAGCCAACACTGAAGCAATGGCAATACCAGGTCAGCCTCTACTTCACTCATCATCGCATCATTGCAGTCCAGTGCCCTGTTTTCACATCCAAGAAAACTTAGGCTTACCTATGAAAAAAATAAAGGCTTCTTTTTAGATAAGTTTCAACCGTGAGTTTTCAATTAATATTTCATTTTCCATTATGCTTTCCTTTAAACAACTGTGCTATACAAAAATGAAAACTTGAACAAGTTTTATTTGGGGAGGTGTGTGGGAGGGTGGACTTTGGTTTGCTTTTGAAGTACAGAGGAGACTGGGGAAGCATCTGTATTCAAAAATATTTTTTTTCCTAATGAACCCAAACACCATGCATGATAAAATCTCAGGCATGTTCATGAAGAGACTTACAGCCTAGTTCTAAAGCAAAAGCTTTGGGGAAGATTTTCTACTAAATTTCTTTATAAACTCCAGTTCATTTAGTACACAATTTACAATTCTGCCAAAAAAGATAAAAAGTACAGTCATAAAATTTTTATTCTTCTTAAGATTTTCTTAAAATTTTATTCTTCTTAAGAGTCCAAGAACCTAGAGAGGCTACGATTTGCCAAAGGTCCACAGCAAGTTAACAGCAGAGCTAGAAAGAGAACTAAGATTTGTTTTGTTTTGTTTTTTGAGACAGAGTCTCGCTTTATTGCCCAGACTAGAGTTCTGTGGCATCAGCCTAGCTCACAGCAACCTGAAACTCCTGGGTTCAAGCAATCCTGCCTCAGCCTCCCCAGTAGCTGGGACCACAGTCATGCACCACCATGCCCAGCTAATTTTTTTTCTATTTTTTTTTTTAGTAGAGACAAGGTATCACTCTTGCTCAGGCTAGTCTGGAACTCCTGAGCTCAAACAATCCTCCCGCCTGGGTCTCCCAGAGTGCTAGGATTATAGGCATGAGCCACCGCCTCCAGGCTGAAAACTGAGATCTGATTACCAGATTTATATTTTTCCACTAACAGCTAAATAAAAGGTTGAATTTCATTGTTTTTCAGGCTCCTACCTTTAGATTTACTAATGAGGGAGGCCATCAGCAAGATAAAGAAAGCAAGGCAAAGCCTGGGTAATTCACAACCTGAATAACCAATTTCTGAATGAGAAAACTGACTGTGTTTCATTTACTCCAAATGACACTTTGTAGTGGTATATCATCGCTGACATGGAAAAGTACCAGGATCACAAAGTCACCCTCTTCGGACTTTCAATATGACATTGCCAGTATCTAAATAACAGTTCTGGAGCCACCATATACTTCCTTCAGCCATCTATAAAGGTCAATAGACTGATACTCCATAGTTAAAATCTGACAGATGTTGGTCGGTGTTCACCATTCAGACAGGGAAACTAACTTACGGAGTGGCCTGTTATACAAGGGCTATGCTTGACCCTTTAGCTTGTCATCTGCTACAAGTGAAATAGGTACACATTAGAAGTAAGAAAACAGGCTGAGAGAGCATAATCATTTAGATAACTCTGCCTAAAATCATGAAATTTGTGAGCAGAGCCAAGCTCTTAACCAAGGAGTGCTTGACTTTAAAGCCCATGTTCCTTCCACCAGACATACTGCTGTCTCACTGGGTCTCCTGCCTCCAGTTTCCCTCCCATCCTGAATATACTCTGAATATACTCTGAATATTACTCACATACTAACATCAATACATGGAAGTGTGATTATGTCATTACTCACAAGCATTCAATTGATCTCCATGGTCCAGGAAATAAAGTCCAAACTAGTTTGCTTAGCAACCAAGACATTTCAAAACTAACCTAAATTTATCCTTCACAAATGCCATAACCCTAAAATGTACCTTACAGTCTAACCAAGACAGACTATTCTTTAGTTCTCAAATCTGCTCTATTCGACCTTGTGCCATCCAGAAAGCCCTTCTTTCCTTCTGTAGAAACCCTTGTACTTCAAAATTCTACCTCTCCAGTTTGTGACCCTCCAAAATGCCACCTTTTGCATGAAGATTTTCTCCATCAATCCAACAGGAAATATCCTCCCTCTGAATTATGGAAGCATGTTATGCCTGTTTTGTGGTACCTATTTCACTTTGTATTTGAAGATCCAGACAGACAACCTAAAATAGAATTCAAGATCTTTAAAAGTCTTCCCCCTACCTATCAGCTTCATCTTGGCCCTTGGGCAACCCCCTCCCCCCCGCCCCCCACAATGTGCTCCAGCCATACACAGCAGGTACAATTTTCTAGTTCTCTGCCCCAGTACACTTAGCTCACCTGGAGTGCCTTCCCCACCCTTTTCAATAGGTAGAAAGCCTAATTATACTTTCAAAACTTTACTCAAATGTCACCTTCTCTGTTAAGATTCTCTAACTCTTTCAAGCATCCCCTCCTCTGACTCCCACAGCACTTTCTTCCACCACAGCACCCATCAGACGCCAACTACTCACCAGTTCCTGTTCTCTACCTCTAGCTCAATCACACTGAGTTACTAAAGAACCAGAACTGTGTTTTGCTGGCCTTTGTAGCCTCCGCACTCACAATGGTGCCTGGTACACAGAATGCGTTTCAATACATGAGTTTTATTCAGTCAGTGAGCGACCCTCCTACTAAACCAGTACAATTTATAAAGCCGACTTACCTCCAGCATTTCACGTAGGTAAAGACCATACCTCAAGCATCTCCAAGTCCTCATTCCCCCAGCCCCTACCTCATGGCGCTCTGCACAGCTCTCTGTGCAGAACAACCAATGCTTACACACGGTAGACCCTCAAAAATAATAGTAATGATGACGATAATGATAAGGTACAAGCTAAAGTTGCCCTTGGGGGAAACACGACTAAGGCCGTAGCCAGGGTTCAAACCAAACAGCCGGGCAGGAGTCTGCACCCCCTTTCCGAACTCCTAAAACTCCTACGCCCTGGACTCTCTCAGGAGGCCCGCGAAGGATGAAGGCAGCCCAGCTCTGCAGCTTTCGGGCCCGAGCCATACCTGCTTCCCGCGTCCCACTCTCCTCTGCCTCGCTGGCCAGCCCGGGTCCCACAGCCCAGCGCGTCACTCGCCAGACAACCAATCCCACGGCGGCCTTCGGGTCACGTGGTGCGAGGAGCAGCCAATCGGAGGCCAGAGCGAACGTCAAGGGTGGAGCAGGCGAGACAGCGGACCTACCATTGGCGTCTGGTTGTTTCTTTGTGTCATGGCTTCTACCCTGAGAGTTAGTCTTGTCGCTTTCCGTATTCCGAACAATTCTTTTCTTTTTTCTTTTTTTCCTTTCCCCAGCACAATTCGCAGCTCTCAGACCTCGGGGCGACTGTTAAGCAGAGTGATTTTGCCGGTGCCTTGTTGTTTCACAGCTGAGACCGGGCATCTGAGGCGGGATCGCGGCGTGTGTGCGCCCTGGGCTTGCGGGAACAACCGTGGATTCCGACAGCGATCCCACAGCATTCGTTGCGCTTGTCTCGGGTTCCGGCCTGGGGGCTAGGGATTGGGGTGGACTGACAGGGAGAGAGAACTCATTGGCTGGCCCTGCGCTTGGACGTTTCCTAAATAAGCAAAAGGTGCCACAGGAAAAGCGCAGCTAAATATCAAAGAAGTGCGGAGGCGAGCAGGAGAGGCTTCCTGGGAGAGGTGGTGTTTCATCTGGGGCTTGAAGGATGTGTGGGATTTGAAAATTAGGAGATTCTGGTAGAAGGGATCATTTAAATTCCCGAATTAGCTGAGAAAGCATACGGGAGTTTGCTCAAATTAGGTAAAGTTGATACAGTTGGTGCGTGTGAGTTAGAAACACCTGGAGGAAACTGTTAACAGTACAGATGTCCCCCAACATAAAAAGCAAACAACAAAACCCCCAAAATGCCTGGGGCATAACCCAGACCTGCTGAATCAGATACTTTGGGGTTGGAGCCCAAGCATATATCTTTTAAATAAGAGCCCTAGGGGTGATTCTGATTTCTCACCCAAGTTAGAGGACCAGTGTTAAAGAAGGCTGGTGGTAGGAGAATGGAAAGATGGGTCAAGGCTTTGTTCAGGATAATAGCTGGGTGGCTGCGTAGTTCAGGCTACTCTGGAAAAAGTGGAAGAATTGAAGATTTCAGAGGCCAAGAAGTTAGATGATCATAGCTGTACTTCAGAAAACTCAATCTTGAACTGTATTTAGCTTAGAGGGGTGCAGAGAGTGAAAATGGAGGAAGCTATTGCAATAGTTCAGGTGAGAGCTCACAAGAGCCTAAATTAGATGTAGGAATGGAAATAGATGGCATATGAAAGGTGTATGAGAATGTGTCAAATAGGGATGGGTGAAAGGACATGAAGAAAAAACATGGAGAGTCTTCTGTACCAGACCTACTAAAAGACCTCCCTTGTGCTTTAAGGATAGGGGAGTTTAGGGGAGTAAGGAGAATATGCCTTGGCATGCGTTATTTCCTCTACCTGGTTTATCTCCCCTACCCCCTTCATCTCGCTTTCTCAACCTGGTGCATTCTTACAGGTTCCAGCTCACATATCGTCTCATTTAGGAAGTCTTTTTCTGATTCTCACAAACGTAATTATTGCCATTCCTCAGAACACCTACAGCACACTGCTCATACATTGCAAACTCTCCAGAGTGGCACTGGAGTGTAGTGGTCATGCACCTGGACTATATTGGCAGGCAACTTAAACTCTCCCCCAATATCCCCATCTGTAAAAAGAGGATAATGATAGCATCTACCTGATAGAGCTGTTTGTTAAAAGATGAATTAAATGAGAACAATGCCTAATACATAGGATGTTCAATTGATGTTATTATGTATGTTGTGCTTTTATGAGTTGTTTAATAAATCTTTTCCCTTTTTAGATTGTGAATGGAACATGTGTCTTATTCTTCCAGCTAATAGTAAGGCTGTCTGGTAGAGAGTAGATGGGCTTTAGACTCAGACCAATGATCAGATCCCAGCTCTGCTACTTACCAGATGTGTAACCTTGAGCTTTACCTCACTGAACTCAGTTTCTTCATTTACAAGGTGGCAAAAATAATGCATGTCTTGCAAGTTGTTATGAGGATTATATGAGAGAGTGAAAATTGCATATTTGGCTCAAGGAAGGCAGTCACTAAATGGCAGCTTTTATTTTGATGTGTAGTCCCAGAGCATAGCACCATGTTTGGAACATGGTAAGTGCTCAATAACTGATTATTGAATGAAAAGCTGACATTATATGCCAGGCACCATGTTAAGCACTTTATGCATATTATCTCACTTCATTCTAACAAGTGCTCTGTGGAGAAGACACTAGTATTATCTCCAATTTACAGAGAAGGGACTGAGGCTTAGAGTAGCTTAAGCAAGGTCTCATAGCTAGAATATGGCACAGCTAGGATTTGAACACCCGAGGAACTCCAAAATAGCTGACTGAATGAAAGAGAGGAAACGTACCCAGAGTTAGGTAGTGGCAGCATGGTAGAACCAGGACTGTTGCTCTTGGTCACTATGCTATTTATGCTCTGAATCATTTCTATGTGAGATGGAGGCACATGAGGGTTGAGACCAACCTTTCCCCTTCAGCTTGCATTTGACAGTTTGTGTCTGGTAAACATGCAGGCTGCTCATAACTACCACTGCTGATAAACCGAAATGCCTAGTGAATGAACACATCTTAAATAAATTGGGGGTTCTGGTTCTTAGCCAGTCATCAGCAGTATGGCCATATAACTGTCCTAAGATGTAGGAGAAAGCACTGTCCAAGCTGCTGATTTCAAGCTGTTTTGTATTTGGAACATTTGCTTTAGAGATGTCAAAGCCAAGATGTGAGGTCCTCCCTGGCCTGACAACCTAACTATTCATATCCAGGGGACTTAACTAAGGGATTTTAAAGAAGGAAAAGAAACCCCATTGCTCATCTTCCACATTATTTCTACCCCCCTTCTCCTGATTTGGTCCCCAGAAGAATAAGAAGGGAACAACAATTTAGTTCCTAGTCCTCCTGCCCAAATTATGTTATTCATGTTTACTGGGAAGAAAAAGGGGAGGTAATTAGGGAGACTTCTGATTTTGAAGGCTCTCAAGCAATCCAGAATCCCAAACTAAAAAGACAATGAAAGGATAGGAACCTTTGAATTAGACAGACCTGGTTTTGAATTTTCTCTTTTCTACTTACTGGCCATGTAATCTCAGTTTTCATGTAGTGTGTAGAGCTCCCAGCATGGTCCCTTGCATCCAGTAAGCACATTGCCAGTAAATGGTGGTCATTTTTATCCTTCTCAAAGTACATCATAGCAGAGGGATTTCAATGTGAAAGTGAGGCTGAGAGTTAAGCTACATAGGAGGACTAAAAGTGGGACCAGATTCAGAAATGACATGAATGAAAGAGGGTTAAAGTCAGAGCTGATAGCCTTTGGAGCTTGTCGTGTAGCTGTGCTGATTATACACCATAGTATCCATTCTGCCTCCTATCCTGGAAACTCCATTTGGGCAAACATGTACAACAGTAATGCCAACAAAGCAGGATGTCATAGGGCCAGTAGCCTCAGTTGACAACAACAGCAACAAAAATAGGGATGGTCAGAGATATATTTAAGGATATCGTTTCATCATAAACAGATGGAGGTAGAAACAGAGTTGTTTGCTGGTTTGATTTAGAGGAAGAGAAGTATATTAGTTTCCTGTGGCTGCCTTAACAAATTGCCACAAACTTGATGGCTTAAAACAGCAGTTTAAAACTTAAAACGTTTATAGTTCTTTTACAGCTTGAAGTTCAATATCAGTTTCATTGGGTCAAAATCGAAGTGTCTGCAGGCCCATATTCTCCCCAGAAGTTCCAGGGGAGAATCTGCTCTGAGTCTCTTCCAGCTTCTGGAGGCTGCCCGCACTCCTTTGCTTGTGGCTGCATCACTCCCATCTCTGCCTCTGTGATCCCATTGCCTCTTCTTTTGTGTATATCAAATCGCTCTCTGTCTCTTATGAGAACACTGTGATTGGATTTAGGACCCACTGGATAATCCAGGATAACCCCAATCTCCCCAATTTAAGATTCTCAATCACATCTACAAAGACCCTTTTCCTTATAAAGTAATATTTATAGGTTCCATGATAATAATAATAGTAATAATAATAAGTGGCCATTATTTAGCCTACTATAAGAAGCTTGACCCAGTTTAGTCAGCATCAGATAACTGACTCATTTATTTTTTTTACCATTTAGTTGTTTTTAATTATAAAACTGATTCATGCTTATTGTAAAGCATTTTAAAAAATACAGAACAGTTAAACAAAAAAAGGAAAGAAAAATAAATTAAGTGAACTAACATCTGTAATCCTGCCCAGGGATAGCCAGCTCCTACTCTATCAGCATTTTTTTCTAGTCTGGGTCTTATGTCCATCACAAAGGAAGAGTAGGAAAAAGAATAAAAACAGAATATAACAAGTCATTTGGAAGGTAATGAAATAGGTTAGTATTGTTCACAATGAGTATGTACCAGACTTCCAAATTTAAAACAAACGTACAGTTTTGCAAACAATTAACGAGGGCAGAAGGTGCATGGATGATGTATGGAAATGATGCTCTGTCACATAGCAGTGCTTAGTTTAACTTTGGCCTCTTGCTTGAAAACCCCTGAATTTTCCCACTGCTACCTCATTCACTCCCTGAGTTCAGACCCTGGCCTGCTAATCTGCACTGTCATAGGCACTTCTTGAGTCCTTATCAGTCTTCCTCAGTGGGTCAATGCTATGAAGGCTGGGGGAGTCTGGCAGAGTTCCTGCTCCTCCCAGGCCGATATCGAAGGGCAGCAGGGGCTCTGACAGAAGACAAACACTCAGACTAGAGCCAGATGTGGAACTGAAGCAGCAAGAGGAAACACAAGAGCGTAGGTAAAAAAAAATTCTTTTAAAAAATCTCATCCATCTTATTTTAGGGACAGTTTATGTCTGAGAGCACGAAGGGCTTAGTAAAATAGTATTTAAGGAAAAACTTGTAAAGAAAAATGAGTAAAACCTTCTGGGAAGTGTGGAAAGGATGTTCTTCTAGAGCTAGAATCTCAGAAAATGTTGTAGTTATCATAGCTGTTATCGACACTCGAGTAATATCAATGAGGCCACAGGGTCTGCTAGTCCAAAATCAATTAGATTCGTTCTGTGGGTCCCATCAGTGGGAGTCATAGGGAGACAAATTGCAGCTGAAAGTGAGGAAGCCATTTCTAACAGAGCTGTCAGAAAATAG
>RJWJ010027724.1:0-21971 GCA_004363605.1 Indri indri
CTCATCCCCCTCCTAGTGCTGAGCAAAGGCCAGGCAGTGACGGGGCAGTACCGCTTCCTGGCCCGGAGTGGTGGCTACCTGTGGACCCAGACCCAAGCCACAGTGGTGTCTGGGGGCCGGGGCCCCCAATCAGAGAGTATCGTCTGTGTCCACTTCCTGATCAGGTACGCAGGAGGGGCGGGGGTGGCAGTGTGTGCAGATCTGGTCTGCATGCGTGGACAGGCGTGTGTGCGTGTGTGTGTGGGCACGCACGAGCATGCATGTGTATCATACATAAGTGTGTGTAAGGCGATGTGCACGTGTAATGCATGTGTATGGCCATGTGAACGCACGTGTGTGTGTACACACGTGTGTGTGTGGGTGTGTGTACTATTAAACTTAAAAGGATTATGTTCAAGTTAAAATAAGAAATGCAACAGAATTAATTATGGGTTTTTTTTCTGCTTTTTAAAAATTGAGGTATAACTTACATACAGTCTATTTTTTGTTTACCGTTCCATCAATTCTGACAAATGCATGCAGTTATGTACCCACTACCACAATCACGCTATAGACAGTTTCTTTTTTTTTTTTTTTTTTTTGAGACAGAGTCTTGCTTTGTCACCCGGGCTAGAGTGCCATGGCATCAGCCCAGCTCACAGCAACCTCCAACCCCTGGGCTCAAGCGATCCTCCTGCCTCAGCCTCCCGAGTAGCTGGGACTACAGGCACATGCCACCACGCCTGGCTAATTTTTTCTATTTTTAGTCACCCAGCTAATATTTCTATTTTTAGTAGAGATGGGGTGGCGCTCTTGCCCTGGCTGGTCTTGAACTCCTGACCTCAAGTGATCCTCCCGCTTCGGCCTCCCAGAGTGCTAGGATTACAGGCGTGAGCCACAATGCCCAGCTAAACAGTTTGATCACTCCAAAAAATTAGTTTATAGCTCCCCAACCCCTAGTCCCTGGTTACTACTGATCTGTCCTCAGACCCTAGGGTTTGCCTTGTCCAGAATGTCACATACAGGGACTCATACAGTATGCAGCCTTCCGGCTCGGGCTTCTTTTGCTTAGCATGATGTATTTAAAATTCATCCACGTTGTGCTTTATATCAGTGGTTCCTTTGTAATGGTGGGTACTATTCCATGGCATATGCATGGACCACAGTTTGTTTAGGGTGATTACAAAAACAGCTGCTATAAACATTCTCATACAAAATTTTGTGAGATTACACGTTTTCATTTCTCTTGGGGAAACACCTAGGAGCGGAATGCATGGGTCATAGGGGAAGTGTATGTTTAACTTCTTAAGAAACTGCCAAACTGTTCTCACAAAGTGGCTGTACCATTTTGCAATCCTGTGCATGCATTCTCATGCACACAGCCGTGTATGAGAGTTCCAGCGGTGCCACATCCTTGACAGTAATTCGTATTGTATGGGGTTTTTTTTTGGTTTGGTTTTTAATTTTAGTCACTCTAATGGGTGTATAGTGGTGAAATCATAGGCTTTTTACTCCTCATCATGCATCTTAGAGGTTTTTCACCGTTTAGGAATGCAGGGGTATCAATGACAACATTATGATGTGGGCAGCATGTTATTACATAAGACAGAATTAGAATTATATCTTTTCTTCGAAGGTTATCTTACAGGACATGGTGCCAATTTCTGATCTGGGAAGTGTTCTGAAATGCAAATCAATTTATGTCTCATGTCTCTGCAGCTCAGAGTGCTCTTCTGTGGCTCCCCAATATCCTTAAGAGAAAGCCTGAGTGCCTTAGCATGGGTCACCAGGCCCTGTGGGACTCCTGCCTCTCTCCCCTTCTCACTCACCCTCCAGACCTCAGGGCCTTTGCACATGCGGTTCCCCCTGCCCAGCGTGCTCTGCTCTCTTCCCTCCTTCCCTTTCTGCTGAGTCATGCCCCCTCATCCATCCAGTCTCAGCTCAGACATCACTCCCTGGAGACCCTTTCCTGGGCTCCCACACCAGGTCTCTCCCCAGTATCCACTACTTTTTTTTATTTTTTATTTTTTTTGAGACAAAGTCTCACTCTGTCCCCTAGGCTGGAGTGTGCAATGCCACAGTCACAGCTCACTGCCATCTTGAACTCCTGGGCTCAAGCAATCCTCCAGTCTCAGCCTCCCAGGAAGCTGGGATTACAGGTGTGCACTGCCACGCCCTGCTCAGCCGGGCCTTCTTTGATTGACCTTTTCAAAATTGCAAACCCCTAGTACTTATCGCTATTTAACCCAACACTGTCCTGTAAAAGTGTGATGCCGGTCACATATGCCATTTTGAATTTCCTAGTACCCAAGTTAAAGAGGTAAACAGAAGCAGGTGAAATTCATTTTAATAATACATTTGAGTTTTCATGTTCAAGGTCACGCAGCTCATAAGAGGCAGAGCTGGGCTTTGAACCCAGATAGCTGGCTGCAGAGTTCTTGTTCTTACCCACTAGGCAGTACTGCTTGATTAGGAGGTGCTTGTGGAATGAACGAATGATTGAACTCCACGTGGCTTATGTGCATATATGTGAGCCCAATTGTATGACGCCAGTGAGCACACCTGTCCCTGTGTGCACTCAGGCATATGTAAGTGTTCCTCTGTGTGCCGTGTGTACGCGTGCAACTGTGTGTGCTTCTGCTTTTCAGGGGGATAAGGGTGGCTTTGGTCCAGCCTAAGTTGGGATGTTTCCAGCCCAGGAAGGGTTTAGTGAGGATTCGAAGGGGTCCTAGCTTCTCAAAGAGCCGGTGGGAAGACCAGGTGGGAAGACCAGGCCTACCTGAATTCTGTCCCGTGGGGTGTTATGCAGATGAGATGCAAATAACGAGGGCCTGGTCCTCGGCCAGCCCAACCCTCCAAAGGCCAGTTTGCCCAGCGAGCATTTGGATCGTCCCTGCAGCCAGAGACTGCGTGACAGGAGGTGCAGGGACATGTGAAAGATGTATTTATAAATCCGTTCCCTTGAATATGAAAAACATCTATGAATAGAAGCATCATAAATAAAATCTTATTCATAAAAATATAGCCCCATGAATTCTTCACATTTGGTAATGCAATAAAGAACATGTTAAAAATATATCTTTTATCAATACATGTATAAGCATCTGTTTATAAGTAAATATCTATGAAGAGACTGCTTTGTTCTGTGGCCCTTCAGTGTCCCCTCTCTGCTCCTGGGTCTCCCCCTCTGACTTTCACTCCCCTACCCCCCACCCCGCAGTCTCCCTTTTCTCTCCCCAGGCTCTGCCACGTGCCAGCTTTTTTTTCCGTCTTTCGTTCTACAGAGGGAGCTTGGGAAGTGACAAACTTAACTTTCTTTTAAAATGCTGTTACAGGCATGGTGGCTCACGCCTGTAATCCTAGCACTCTGGGAGGCTGAGGGCAGGAGGATCGCTTGAGCTCAGGAGTTCGAGACCAGCCTGAGCAAGAGCGAGACCCCGTCTCTGCGAAAAAATAGAAAAATTAGCCAGTTATGGTGGTGAGCGCCTACAGTCCCAGCTACTCAGAGGCTGAGGCAGGAGGATCGTTTGAGCCCAGGAGTTTGAGGTTGCAGTGAGCTATGATGATGCCACTGCACTCTAGCCCAGGCGACAGAGTGAGAGTGTCTCAAAAAAAAAAAAAAAATGCCCTTATAATAAAGAGCAGTTAACAGAAATCAAATCTTTATAAGAAACAAATAAATGTGGAAATTATTTTCTGCAAAATGCCCTCCAGCCCCTGGACGCCATCGCCGCCTATAATAGGACATCATCTGAAAAGGCTGCCTGGGCTGGGACCAAGGACCCTCCCTGACTCCCACCCCCCCTTTCTGCCTAGCCGGGTTGAAGAGACTGGAGTGGTACTATCCCTGGAGCAGACGGAGCGGCACTCTCGCAGACACGTTCAGTGGGCCGCCTCCTCTCAGAAGGACACCCCTAACTCTGGGGACAGTCTTGGTATGGAGCAGGGCTGAGGCTGGGAGGGGTTGTGCCCCCAGGACCCTTGGAAGGAAGCCCAAGTGCCTCCTGCCTCCCTCCCCTCTTCCTTACCCTCCAAACCATGTGGCTCCCTCAGAGCTCGTGAAACGTGAATTCTTTCACGCCTCAGGGCCTTTGCACATGCAGTTTCTCTCTTTGTCCTCCCTCCTCTCCTGTGCCCATGGGCCGACGGCTCCGGTCTCATGTCGCCCTCTGCTCTGGGTCCTGTGGCGCCCCCTCTCCCACCCTTCAGCTTCCTCCCTGTTCCCGCTTCACTGCTGTTTGGCCTCGACTAATCGAGACCCGCCCAAGTCTGGCTCCTTCCTCCCTCTTCCTCCTCCTCACCCCACGTGCTGGATGAGCCTCCCTCCCTGCTTGTTCTTGGGGCGCAGCTTCCCGTATCCTCTCCTTTTTGGACTCAGAGCTGGCTCTGAGCCATGTCTTGCCCTCTGGGGACCTTAGAACCTCCTCGAGGGCCTTGGGCCCATCTTGTCTCCTAATGTGCAAGCTCCCCAGAGCTGAGTGACCAAATGGTGTTCTGGGGCCCCAGGCCCCTACCCTGGAACCCTCGGGGCCTCACCGCAATCTGGCAACTAAAGTTAACACCTGGCCTGGCCCAGGAGGGGTTCCACAGGCCCCTGCTGCCCAGCACTAGGAACGGTGGCCATGGTGACTGGTTAAGATGTCAACTGTGTTTCCTGGGCTGGCGTGGAGGGCTCTGACCCTTGGCCCTACATGACCACCAGTGTCCTCCCCACCTCCACGTGTCCTGCAGACGCCCCTGGTCCCCGGATCCTTGCCTTCCTGCACCCCCCTGCCCTGAGCGAGGCCACCCTGGCTGCCGACCCCCGCCGATTTTGCAGCCCTGACCTTCGTCGTCTCCTGGCGCCCATCCTGGATGGGGCTTCAGTAGCTGCCACTCCCAGCACACCGCCGACCACGCGGCGCCCCCAAAGCCCTCTTCCGGTAAGCAGTCCCACCTCCCCGCAACCTGAGCCCTCGGGACCCAGGCTGCCTCGGTCTTTGGCTCAAATCTTGCTGTCCTCTGGGCTTCGGTTTCTCTGTCTGTGTAGCGGGGAGGTTGGGATGAGAAGGGGTTGAGGTTCCTTTAAGACCCAGATTCCAGAGTCTTCAATTATTAGAATTCCAAAGTCTGGCCCCCAACCCGGGAAGTTCCAAACCTATGACCCCACCCCCAAGCCTGCAACCCAGTGTCCAGGTTCTCTGAACTTTGACCTCGAAGAGTCAGAACGTCTAATGTCTTGATTTAAGCAGAGCTGGATTCATCATAGCTCACTGCAACCTCAAACTCCTGGGCTCAGGCATTCCTCCTGCCTCAGTCTCCTGAGTAGCTGGGACTACAAGTGCATGCCACCACGCCCAGCTAATATTTTTTTTTAATTTTATATAGAGATGAGGTCTCTTTGTGTTGCCTAGGCTTGTCTCAAACCTCTGGGCTCAAACATTCCTCCTGCCTCAGCCTCCCAAGTAGTTGGGATTACAGACATGTGCCACCACATCTGGCTTGTCTTGATTTTTTGAGACAGAGTCTGGCTCTGTTGCCCTGGCCAGAGCAATCCACTCTGGGTTTCTTCCCACCAATTTTCCCACCATTTAAAGCACTGGTTTGGGCCGGGCGTGGTGGCTCACGCCTGTAATCCTAGCACTCTGGGAGGCCAAGGCGGGCGGATCGTTCTGAGCTCAGGAGTTTGAGACCAGCCTGAGCAAGAGCGAGACCCCGTCTCTACCAAAAATAGAAATAAATTAATCGGACAGGTAAAAATATATATAGAAAAAATTAGCCGGGCATGGTGGCGCATGCCTGTAGTCCCAGCTACTCGGGAGGCTGAGGCAGGAGGATCGCTTGAGCCCAGGAGTTTGAGGTTGCTGTGAGCTAGGCTGATGCCACGGCACTTGCCCCAGGCAAGAGAGTGAGACTCCGTCTCAAAAAAAAAAAAAAAGAAAGAAAAAAAAAAGAAAACATCTTCTCTCCACCAGAGAAATAGACTGTGACCTTTGACCTCACCCTTTACCTCTAGACAGCTGGACTCAGCATTGTTTTCCCCCCCAAACCCAGACTCCACGATGTTTAACGCAGAGGACCTGAATGTCTTGGCCTCGGACTCTGGTCTTTCTAACCTTCGCCATTTGCCCTGTTGACCTGCATATACTCGGGGCACTCTGACTTTTGAACACCTAGGTTCAGAACTCATTTTCATTTGCTGTTGGACCCCCTTGTGCCCCAGCCGTCTGACATTTGAACCCCACTTCTGCCCCTGAGCTGCAGACTGTTTACTGTTGATACATCCCAGGCTTAAGATTTCCTGAAGTCTCTGCCCCCTGTCCCTGCAGGCCGATCTCCCCGATGAACTACTCGTGGGCGTGGACAGTGCACACAGACTCTTCGCCTCTGGGAAGGACCTCGAGGCAGTGGAGACAGATCTAGATATGGCTCAGGTAAGGGCTGGCATGGGAGGAGCAGTCTTCACCTCTGTGCTCTGGGGACTGACACATCTGGGCTTTAGAGAAGGGTGGTGCAATGGCTAAAGAGATGAGGGGATGGATGGACCCTTGTGTTCATTGGTTGAATGATGGTGGGTGATGTTTAGGCAGATGTTTGGATGGATAAATGGATGGATGGATGGATGTTTGGATGGATAGATGGACCACTGGTCCATTGGCTGGATGAAAAATGGATAGATAAAGATATTTGGATCAATGATTGAATAGATAGATGGCAGATGGATAAATAAAATGATATAAATGACATGATGGATTAGTTACCTATTGCTACATGACAAATTACCTTAAAACTTAGCACCTTAAAACAACTAACAGTTATGTCACATGGTTACTGAGTATCAGGAATCTTGGAGCCGCTTAGCTGGTGGCTTTCGCTCAGGGTCTCTCATGAGATTGGAGTCAAGCTCTCAGCCAGGGCTACAGTCATCTGGGGCTAGCAGATTTGCTTTGAAGCTGTCACACATGAGATTGCTGGCAGCCCTCAGTCCCCCACTGGCTTTGGCTGGAGACCTTGGTTCCTTATCACATGAGCCTCTACACAGGCTGCCTAAGTGTCCTCCCGGCATGGCAGTTGGCTTCCTCCAAGGCAAGCCATCCAGCAAAGAGAGAGAGAGACAGGCAGGAAGGCAAAGAGATGGCAAGAGCAAGCCTGAGATGGAAGATACAGTCTTGCATAGCCTGATCTCGGAAGCGACCACCATCCCTGCTGCCACGTTGTGTTGGTCGTACAACCCCAGTGCAATGTGGGAGGCAGCTACACGAGAGTGTGAACACCAAAAGGCAGGGATCGTTGGGGACCTCCAGAGATTCATGTCTCTCCCTCATGCAAAATACACCCGCCCCCTCTCGAGGCCCCCAAAAGTCTCTTTCAATGAAGTCCAGAATATTTTTTGGGGTGGAGGGGACCAAGCATGGGTATAAGTCCAGAATCTTATTATCTAAATCTGGTCTGGGTATGGTGAAGCTCTTTGAGTACAGTTCCTCTCGATCTGCTGGCCTATGGACTAAAGAGACAAGTCATCTGCCACCCCCGCCCCCCAGCGTAGAGTGGGGGTGGGGCAGGCACAGGGTAACTGCCATAGCCACTCCTATTCAAAAAGGGGTGAATGTTACCAAGAAGAGGAGGCCTGGAAAAAAAATGAAAAAAAAAAAGTGGGGGAGTAAAAGAGGCAGCACACATGTGTCTCTGGTCCATAGCAGTTTTGAAATCCGTCTGGGCAAATATGGGAAGTTCTTTGATCAGGATTTATTTGTACTACTTCCCAGAAGTTGTTCTTGTTCTCCGTGGCTCTTGGTGCCACCCTCTGGGCTCTTGGCTGCTTGCTCTGGGTCATCCTTCCTTTTTCATAAAAGGTAACATATATTTGTAGCTGAGTAGTCTTCTCAACTTGCTTCCTCCTTCTAGAACTTTGGTGATCCAAAGGCCTCTTTTCATTTTGTACCGTCTCTATCCCTTTTGGTCCAAGCTGGCGATGTTTCTGTTCATATAATTCTCTTTTTAAAACTTCGTGGGTCTTAATTAGCCAGCCATGGTGGCTCATGTCTGTAGTCCCAGCTACTCGGGAGGCTGAGGCAGGAGGATCGCTTGAACCCAGGAGATGGAGACTGCAGTGAGCTGTGATGACGCCACTGTACTCTAGCTCAGGTGACAGAGCGAGACCCCATCTCAAACAACTTTGTGGGTCTTATGTGAATTTCTTTGGAGTTAGTTCCACTAGACAAAAGCCACACCCATAAATTGGTTCAAGATAAGCCCTCCTCTACCTCTACTCAGCTTCTGCTGAGATGCTAAGTGATAGTGCCATTAAGTTTAGTAGAAGCCCTATTATTTGATTGAGAAGATCTATGAAGGTTATGCTTAAACTCTTTAGAGTGTCTTTTGTCTGACCGAAGGACAGGCCACCTGTCATCTTTCTGAAGCCTCAACAAAGAGTTAAGTCCCACTCTGAGCTTCATCTTCAGCTCATGCTTTCCTGGGAGGGCCCTTCTTTGCTCAGAAACCATTTCTTAATTTTAGCATCAGTTGCCATCTGGAGAGTTCCTACAGTCAGCCAAACTCAAGGTTAACGACACAGTTCTCTAGACTGCCAAGTCTGCTCAAGACTCCCAACATCACTGCAAGTTTGGGGGTCTCCAGGGCCACCCTCACTTCAGACTAGCTTCCTATCAATTAGGAGATTTCCACAGACTTCCGCAGACTCCCCCAGGTTTGATAATTCACTGGAAGTATTCACAGTACTCAGGAGAGCACTATACTTAGGATTTTTGTTTTATTGTAGCAAAAGAATACAAACCAGAACGAGCCAAAGGAAGATATGCATAGCATGGAATCTGGGACTGGGAGGGTCCCAAATGAAAAGCTTGCCTGTCCTCAGGGACGTGTTACAGTCCCTGTGTTGAAATGTAGCAATTTGTGCATACAGTATTGCCAACCCAGGGAGCTTCATCCAAGCTTTGGTGTCCAGAGTTTTTATTGTGATGTCATTATATCAGCATGATTTATTGGGTTACTGTCCACTAACTGAATTCAATCTTCAGTGCCATCCCTACCTTCCCCGGAGGTCAGGCTGATTTCACGTGGCCCAAAGCCACAACCCTCTAATCACATGGTCTGGCATGGCCAGCCCCATCCTGAGTTATCTCTTAGCATAAACTATCTAGGGGCCTCGCATGCGTCACTTTGTTAGCGTAAACTATCAGGTGTGGTCCAAGGGCCTCGCAGGGAACAGCAAAGACATTGCTATCACTCAGGAAATTCTAAGGGTTTAGAGGTTACTCCCAGGGGCTGGGACATAGGCCAGACCTCTCTTTGGGTAAAGTTAATTCTTCACTACACAGGAAGGTTGAGAATTTTCAAAACCTCCAAGCCCCAGATCCTTCATATCTAACATTTTTCTTCCTTTAAGGAGAAATTTCCTTTCTCTCTTCCCTCTTTCCTTTTACTATGAGTAGTAAGAAGAGGTGAGGCAGCTCCTCCAACACTCTGGCTGGAAATCTCCTTAGCGGGATCCCCCAGTTCATTCGTTACATTTCCGACTTCCCCCGTAACTGCAGGCACCGGTGTTGCTAAACTTCCAGCCACTGCTGGTTTCCAGTAACCCGTTCCTCACTTCCCTCGAAGCCCTCATTGGCACCTCCTCAAGGTTCAGATGTTGATCAATAGTTTGTTCAAGGCAATTTAAGATTTCTCTAACATGCTCTTGAAAGAGTCCTTGTACCCATTTTACAGATGAGGAAGCTGGAGCTCAGATTCTTGGCCTCAGGCAGGCAACACAGAAGTGGTGGAGCTGGGACTCCAGCCCAGGTCTACCATCCAAGGCTCATGCTCTTGACTCCCTCCTGCCCCCCTCAGGACGCCGATGCTCTGGATTTGGAGATGCTGGCCCCCTACATCTCCATGGATGATGACTTCCAGCTCAACTCCAGCGAGCAGCCACCCAGGGCCTACCACAGATCTCCAGGGGCTGTCCCCCGGCCCCGCGCCCGGAGCTTCCATGGCCTGCCACCCCCAACTCCTGAGCCCTCCCTGCTGCCCCGCTGGGGGAGTGACCCCCGGCTGAGCTGCTCCAGCCCTTCCAGAGGGGACCCCTCAGCATCCTCCCCTGTGGCTGGGGCTCGGAAGAGGTGAGCCACAGTGAAGGGTGGATGTCACGGGAGTGTAGGGTCTTGTCCCTGCCTCCGCATCAGCCTCCTCCCTCCCTAGTCCTGCTACCGTGATCCCGCTCCAGCCAGGCCCTCGATGTCCCCAGCACGTGCCAAGTCTGTCCCAGCTTCTATGCCTTTGCCCACATCGTGCCTCCCTCTCAAATGCCCTCCACTGTTCTCACAGTTTATCTAAATCCCACCTGTCAGCCAGGGCTCTCTCCTGGGGAACATACTTACATCTGGCCCAGTGACAATTTACATCGCAGCTGGGAAGACATGGCCACAATGTCAGAGAAGCTATCTGGAACTAAGTCTCTTTGCACCTTTGAGAATCTGATGAAAGCTATGGACTCCTTTCCAAGAAGATTTACACACACAATTTTGCATGTGATTTTGCAGGGTCTATGTCCCCCTTCCAAAGGCGTTAGATTACTAATGCTCAAGTTTTTGCTCTCCAGGTTGCACGCATGTGCCCACTTAGTATCCAGAACGGTCTTTTACTGTCCTTAGGAGGATTTTATGGATACGTCTTGGTATCTCCCAAGGCTCCTAGCTTGGGGCTGGGCATACAGTGGGTGCCTGATAAAGACTTATTAAATGAAGGAGGGAGGGAATTATTAATGAATATGGTGGGTAGGCGGATGGAAGGAAGGATGGATGGATGGATGGATGGACGGCAAGTGGGTGGACAGACAGGTGGACGAATGGAAGGATGGATGGATAGAGGTTGTATGGGTGGGTGATGGATCGTCAGTTGGATGGGTGGGTGATGGATCGTCAGTTGGATGGGTGGGTGATGGATCGTCAGTTGGATGGATAGGTGATGGATCGTCAGTTGGATGGACGGGAAGATTTATGGGTATATGGATGGATGATTGAGTGACTAGGTGGGTGGATGGTTAGACGGATGGCGGGGGAAGGCGGAGTAGGTGGATGGATGAAAGGAGGGACGGATGGAAGATGGGGTGGCTGGGTGGGTGGGTGAGGGATCATTGGATAGACAGATGGGAAGACGGATTGGGGGATGTATCAGTAAAGGAATGAACAGGTGCTTGGGGGAGTGAACGAATGCGCGTCCCCTGCTTACACTGGGGCCCACACCTGCCCAGGTTTGCTGTGTCCTGAGATTCTTGCTTGTTTTCCTCCAGAGCCCTGACCCAGAGCTCAGAGGACGAGGCGGAAGGAGTGGAGCTGCTGGGAGTGACACCCGCCAAACGGCCCCCCAGCCCAGAACAGGAAAACCGTCTGCTGTTTCCCCTCAGCCTGGTACGTTGGGGGATTAATGAGATTCTCTGGCCCTCAGAACCCAGCAGGCTTAAACCTCCTCTTTCACAGATGGGAAACCGCAAAGGATCAGGGGCTGGCTGCAGGTCTTACAGAAGGTCACGGGCCCGCTGAGGCTAGGACCTCGACCTTCTAGTTTCACTAAGGGGTGCGAAAGGGCTTTGCAAATACGTGTAAGTTGGTGAAAGGTGCAAAGAAGAAAAATTAAGTGGGGTGAGGGGAGAAATGGCAGGTGGTTAGTGTCTGCAGGAGTCTTCTCTGCTTCCATGGGACCCCCCACCCCAAACTAGAACAGATCTTGGCCTTGGATGACTAGTGCCGAATTAAGAGTAGACACTAGAATCGGACGGACTTGGGTTCAAGTCCCAGGTCTGCCACCTAGTAACTGTGAGACCTTGGGCAGGGGACATCGCCACTCTGAGCCTCAGTTTCCTCATCTGGAAAGCGGGAACAGTTCATGTCTCACAGGCCTGCCATGAAGATTAAATGATATGAGGCCCTTAGCTGACACTCAGTAGGCTGTCCATAAATGGTGTACAAAAACAAACCCAACAAAAGCAGCTCCCCAACCAGTGTCCCGCCCTCCAGCCTCACTCCTGCTGTCCATTCTGCACAACGGCAACCAGAACGCACTTTCTGAAAGCCAACCTGGGCTCTGTCACTTCCACAAGGCCTCCCTCTACGACCTCCCATGGCTCCCTAGTACCCACAGAAGTACTCTGGCTCCTCACTCTGCAAAGGGCTGTTTTAACATGAGGGATGAGGTTGATAGTATCAAGAGCTTACGTGTATTGAGTGCCCATCGTGTGCCAGATGCCGACCGCACTAAGTGCCTTGCTTGATTAATTTATTTCACCCTCCACAACTACTCTTAGAAATATTATTGTCAGGGAAAAAAAAGAAATATTATTGTTATTATTATATACATTTACATGGGAGAGGTTGGGCAACCGTATCGGCCAGAGTCTGGGCAGGAAACAGCACACTCGAATGGGATGCTGAGGGGAATTTAATAACAGGACCGTGGACAAAGCTATGAACAGGGTACAGGGACATTGGCAAGGGGCAGTGCAGCACCCCGGGACTAGCAGCAGGGGAAGCCTGAAGGTACAGGCCAGGGGCGGCCGCCAGACCCTGGAGCCAGTGGGGTTCATTTGATAAGGGCTGAAACCTTCCATGGAGGGACACAGCCAACTCACGGTGACCCGGCAGAGAAACAGCTAGAGGAATAAATACCCCTCTTGGATCTCCCACGAGCTGAACCCAACAGGAACGCACAGAGCAAGGTCGCGTGGTGCTGCAGTCCACACGCACAGGCCAGCCTCCTGGGGCACAGAAGAAGGGGAAGAATGGGGACAAGGCCCTGGGGGAACACAAGGAGGACGTCTGGGGCAGTGACAGGCAGCTGCTGGACCCCAACAGTGCCCTTAACCACTGCACCATCCTGCCTCCTTGGATATTGATGACGATGATGATGGTGGCGGTGGTGATGGTGGCGGTGGCTATGTCTCTCCCACAGAGTTTCCTTCTGACAGGAGGCCCGGCCCCAGGGAGCCAGCAGCATCCCAGCAGCCACCTCCTGCACCCGAATGAGCCCCTGGGTGAGTATCCAAGCTGGGTGTCCAGAAGCCCTGGGTCGTCTTCTCCCCTGGGAGGCGCCTGGATTGTTGAGCTGCCCCCCTGGGGTGGAAGCCGAGCCCAGGTCCGAGCCTGGGTTTCCTGCGCCTGCATCTGATCGCGGCTGAGTTGGGGTTGACTCCTGCCTTGGCCGCTCCCAGCTGTGTGGCTTTGGAAGAGCTGCTGCTTCTAGAGCCTCAGTTTCCTCCCATGTATGGGGGCTCATTGTGATAGTTCTTACCTTAAGGAGATGTTCTGAGCAACTCACAGAGATGCCACACCGGAAGGGCTCAGCCCAAGATCTGTTACGACATAAGCGCTCAAGAAACGTCCGCCCAATGGCTGTGGTGATGATGCTGTTCCCAAAGCCCCTCCACAGAGCACGGGACAAGCTGCTGTGCTTGTCATCTTCCCGTGCGGCTATCAAAAACCGTAGCTCCACTTGAAACCTCCAGGCTTCAACCAGAGAGATCTTTCCAAAGCATAAATCTGACCCTGGCCCTCCTCTGCTCAAAACCCTTCCATGGCTCCCTATTGCCCTTCGGAGAAAGATCAGGCTTGAACTCAAGTCCCTGCAGGGCGTGGCTGCTGCCTCATTTCAGACCACACTCGGCTTCACACCCTCTGTCTCAGCCACCATCGCCGTCTTCCAGTTTATTCCTTCCCTTTGTGCATGTCGCAAATATTTATGCAGCACACAGTCTGTGTCCGGCACCTAGAACACCACACTGCCCTCGTGGAGCTGTCACGCTAGTGTGGGAGACAGACCCTAACAAAGAAACAAGTACAATAAAAGGCGCAAGAGATGAAAATAAGCGCTACTGGGGAAAAGAAGGCAGGAAGGGAAAAGAGGGCTCTCGTGTGGGGAGATTTCAGTTTTAAATAGTGTGAGCAGGGGTGGCCTCACTGAGAAGGTGATAGTTGGGCATAGACCTGAAGGAGCGAGCCTTGACGATATCTAGGGGAACAGTGTTCCAGGCAGAGGGAACAGCAAGTGCAAAGCCCCTGAAAGTGAGAGCGTATCTGTATTATTTGGGGAAAAGCAAGGCCAGTGTGGCTGAAGCAGAGAGGAGAGGACAGAAAGGTGAGGGCAGGTTGCATAGAGCCTCTATAGGGCAGTGAGGTGGCTTTAAAATTGCCTTGCTTGAGCAGGCTGCCTCAGGGCCTTTGCATATCCTGATCCCTCTGCCTGGAATGCTTTTCCCTCTATTCTTTGCCTAATTACCACATCCTTTAGATCTCAGATCAAATATTACTCCTTCCACAAAGCCCTCCTTTGCTTCATAAGCTCACGGCTTATAACGCCAATCAGTCCATAATTATAGTGACATAGGCGTTTGTGTCATTACGGGATTACTGGCTGTCTTCTCCCAGCAGGTGTGAGACCTGTGAGTGCAGGGGCCAGGGCTGTCTTGGCCAGTGCTGAACTCTCCTTTGTGCGCATGGCTGGGCACAGAGAAGGTCTCAGAACATTCAAGCACTCCCTCCGTGCCATGCTTTGTGCGAAATCTTTTATGTATGTGATCCCATTAGTGTCCCACTCTGGAATGTCAACCCCACGAGGGCAGGGAGTTTCATCCATCCTGGTCACTGCTGTGTCCCCAGCACCTAGCACAGTGCCCGGCACATAGTAGGTGCTCAATAAATGTATTTTGCATGAGCATATTCTCACAATGAGGTAAGCATGAAATCCCCATTTCCCAAGTTCCAACAGCTCACTCACTGAGCGCTCACCAGTACTAGTTATTGTTCAAAGCACTTCACTCGGATTTACTCATTCAGTCCTCACAACAGTCCTGGGAGGGAGGTACTGTTATCAGCCCATTTTATAGATGAGGGGACTCAGCACAGAGAGGTAAAGCCACCTGCCTCAGGTCACACAGCAAGGAAGTAGCAACACCTGGATTCAAACTACAGCAGCGTCTGGCTCCGGACTTGGGTTCTTAACCCCAGCCCTAAACATCGCAGAGAGCTTCAGAGAGCAGAATGTGCCCAAGATGTCACTGCTGTTTGAATCGAGGCAGGCCTGCCTCAGCACCTGGGCTTTTCATTCCCAGGAAGAGAAGACGGGTTGGGGTGATAATTCTCCACTGACTTATCCTCCATCTTCCCCCACAGGCCTGGGCCCCTCGCTGCTCTCTCTCTATCCAGACGAGGACACTGTCCAGCGCAGGAGCCACTTCCAGCCGGCGGCAGGCACGGCCCAGGCCCACTGAGCCAGCCCCCTTCCCTCGTCCCTTCTCCTTCCCCAGCAAGGACCTCAACCACACTCCAAGCTGGCAGCCAATGCACAGGATGGGGGTGCCAGGAGAGGGGCCCCCTCTCTTCTCTGAGTGCCCCCCGCCCACCTCGGGCCTACCTCAGCCCTCACCCCTCTGTCTGCTCCCAATCTGGGGGCTCTTTGGGGCATCAGCTCAGTGACCTCTGGGAGGGGGTCCTGGCCCCCTCCTCCTCCTCTCAGGACTTCCCTTGGGGTTCTCAGTACTTGGTTACCTCATTATCCCTTTCTTGGACTCTCTCGGCTTTATTTTGGGGAATTAGGGGCGGGGAGGGTTGGGGGTCAGATCTGTGTTTCTGGGCTCTGGGGAATGTGGATAACTGTAATCACATTTCTGTCTATCTCTCTTTTATTATTTTTTTTATTTTGGTTGATTTCATGATATGGTTTTGAATCACTATGAATTGTTTGGAGTCCATAAGAATGTTGGACTCGGATCTTCCCTCATTCTTGGGTGTCACTGGGAGAGGCTCTGGGCCAGACCTCACCCCCAGTGGGGACTTCCATTACGGACTTCCTGCTGCCCCCAGCTCCGCCTGGACACGGACTTCATCCATGGTCTTCCTATTTCAGGGGCAGCCTCCAACCTCCTGTGCTTCCAAACCATACATCTCCAACCTTCTCCGGTTCTAGACGGCACAACCTCCGACATGGTCTGGTTGAGATCTCATCCTGAAAAATCTTCTTAATTCTGCATCTCACAACCTCCAGTTCTGCCTGTTTTCAAACCTCAACAACCTCCGAAGAATTGTCTGGTTCTGGGCCTCACAACCTCCAACTCCCTCTGGCTCTAGAATCTATGACCACCAGATTCCAGTGGTTCTAGAACACACTCTCTTAACTTCCTCTGGTTCTAGGCTTCTCCCTACAAATCCCTCTTGTTCTAGATCTCACACCCTCCAACTCCCTCTGGTTCCAGATCTTATATCCAATGATTTCCTCTGGTTCTGGACCCCACAACTTCAAGCTTCCTGTTGGTTCTAGTCTTCCCAATCTGTAATATAATACATTTGGTTCTAAATCCAGACCTCCTAATTTCTAAATCATTTTGGTTCTAGACCTCATGAGGCCCAGCTCATTCCTCTTCGACTCTCTACAATCAAGACTTGCTGGCCGGGCGCGGTGGCTCACGCCTGTAATCCTAGCACTCTGGGAGGCCGAGGCGGGCGGATGGTTCTGAGCTCAGCAGTTCGAGACCAGCCTGAGCAAGAGCAAGACCCCGTCTCTACCAAAAATAGAAATAAATTAATCGGACAGGTAAAAATATATAGAGAAAAAATTAGCCGGGCATGGTGGCGCATGCCTGTAGTCCCAGCTACTCGGGAGGCTGAGACAGTAGGATCGCTTGAGCCCAGGAGTTTGAGGTTGCTGTGAGCTAGGCTGACTCCACGGCACTCGCCCCAGGCAAGAGAGTGAGACTCTGTCTCCAAAAAAAAAAAAAAAAAAAAAAAAAAAAGACTTGCTTTCCCTGCCAAAAAGAAGTCAAATGAGTTTTATGTCGTGATCTTATAACCAGTTCTTCCAGAACCAGACACCATGCTCTAGTTCTTCTAGGTTCTGGACCTCATGGCCGCCACCATTCACTGTAGGCTGCACGACCTCTAGATCTCGTGATCTCCTGGGTCCTCTGATCCCACATCTGATTTTCTGCCATTTTTCTGGTTCTAGAACTGAGTTGCAAGTGTCTTCTGAGTCTAGACCTCATCCTGTAAGTTCCCCTGGTTCTAGACCTCACAGTGTCCAACTCCCCCTCACTCTAGATCACAGGACTCCAAATGACCCTGGGTCTAGAACTCAGCCTTTAAACATCTTATTTTAGACCTTGCCTTACAAATTCCCCTGGTTCTAGACGTTACAACCTCCCTCCAATTCCTTCGGATTCTAGAGCTTCTGGTGCCAAAATCCCTCTGGTTCTAGAACTCAGTCTTTGGGCTTTTTCTAATTCTAGTCCTCACTCTATAAATTCCTTTGCTTCTAGGCCTCACAGTGTCTAATCCGTTTCCTCTGATTTCAGGTCCAAATTCCTCTGGTTCTAGAACCAGGCTTCCAAATGCTTCTGATTCTGGAATCTAGACTTTACCTTGTAGATTCCTCTGGTTCTGAATCTTACAACCTCTGAGTCCCTGACTGCAGACCCCACCCGCCTAACTCTATTCTGGGCCTCCCACCCCACTGAAAATAACCCCAATTCCTACCCTGTCCTAAGTCTCCCATTCCAGACCCCTACCCTCCAGGTCCCGCTGCTCCTGGACTTCTTGCTCAGGCCTCTCCAACCTCATATCCCTGTAATTTCTGTCTTAGAACCCCCTCCACTGCCCACCCCAGCTCTCCAGATGTGCACTTACCTTGACTTCACCCCAGGAGACCTGGGGCTCCCTCACCCTATAGGGGGTCCACAATCCAGAAGATTCCTCCAGCCGCACAGGCACACGCACAGCCCTATCTGCAAATCAGAGGGTGGGGAGAGAGGCCAGGACCCCTCAGCTCTCTGCCACCACCTCCATGTCCCCCTTACCTCCCAGCTCCCTTTCTACAATGGTGCTACTCTTTGTCTTCCACAGGAAAAGGCGTCCCCTTCTCAGCTCCATTCACCCCTTTTTTGGAAGGGACCGCTAGCTCTGTTTTGTTAAGGGGTGACCTTTCCAGATTGGTGCTATGGGGGGAGTTAGGGTCTGTCCCCTCCTTCCATCAGGGGGTGCTGTGGGTCCTCAATGGAGAGAGCTGTGCTGGGCTAGGGGAGGGGAAGGGACCGGACCAGCCATGCTGGCTCTGAAACCCACTAATCTCTGTACCACCATAAAGACCTCACCTTGGTAGGCACCAGAGCTCTGTGTGTCGACTCATCTTTGGGATCGCTTCTGGGGCTGTGGGTGCACTGGATGGCTGGGAGTCCACGTTATTAATACTTTCTGATTCTGTGTGCATGTGACTGTCTTCCTACAGGGGTCTGGGTAACGTGTGAGTCTGATGATGTGGTCATTCTGTGTACACACGTAGGTCCCTGTGACAATTCTGTGAATCTGTGTTGGAGGGTTGTAATTCCTTCTACGTGAGTGTGTTAGTATCTGGGTGAAACGATTTTACCTTTTGTATCTCTCTGGTTACTTCGGGTGTCTGTGTTCCTGAGTGTAGGAGGTGTGATGATTCTTTGGTACCTGTGTATACCTGTGTGATGTTGCGGTTCTACGTATGTGTGTGGGACCGTTTGACACTGTGATTCTGGGTGTCGGTGTGTGTCTGTGTGACATGATTCTCTGTACTTCAGTACCACCCTCATAACCTCTCTCTGGTCCACATAGGAATCTTCTCAAGGGGAGAAAACCACTTTTAAGGCTTCCCACTTGCTGTTCCTTCTGCCTTAAATGCCTTTCTCCTTTCCCTCCTCCCCTCACTTGGTTATCTCCTGCTTCAGATCTTGGTTCAGACACCCCCTCTTCCAGGAAGCCTTCCCTACCTGCCCCGGTTGGATAAAGTCTTCCCACAACCCTCTGAAAGCTCCTGCCCCCATTCACAGCACTAGGCACTCTGCCCCACTCTGAGTATTTGTAATGGAGTGAATATGAAAAGAACTTTGTGTTAGGCCCCCTGACATTATAATTCTATATAATGAGCATAAGTTATTATCCCCATTTTACAGAGGTTGAAACTGAGGCTCAGAGAGGGTGATCACTTGCCCAAGGTCAACACAGCCAGGAAAGGACTAAGGGTGACTTAAATCCAGGATTCAAATCCATTATGGCAGCCTCCCCGGCCCCTAAAAAACAAAAACAAAATAAAAATTTGCCAAACCTCTGGCACATACAGAGGCAGTAGAGTAGCAATTAAGAGCACAGGGACAGATTCGAACCCTGGCTCTGACATTTCCTTGCAGTTTGACCTTTGGCAAGTGTATTGACGTCTGCAAATCTCAGTGTCCTCATCAGTCAAATGGAGATGATACTGATAGCTACCTCCTAGGGTGATTGTTGGCTGTGGAGGGAGGCGGTGGTTGAGGTGGTGTCACATAGACAGGACAAGAGGTTTAGGGATGGGATAGCTTGTGCCGCCAGGAGGGGAGCCCTGGTAGAGCCTTAGAGGACTTGGCGCTACAGTTCCTCATGAAGAGAGGCTGAGGGCTTGGAAAGGATGGACGAGAAGGGTGTACAGTGTGTGGGGGTTGAGGGACGGGGGGTAGGGTCTGGCTAGACTATTTAGGGTCTCATAGGTCATCAAGAGTGGGTTTTCTCCTAAAGGCACCGGGGAGCCATGGAAGGCTGGGGGTGGAGGTGTGCCGTGGTCTTATCCTGTCTTAGAAAGAAAGATCCCTCTAGCTGCCATATGGAGGGTAAACTGGAGGAGGGAGGCTGAATCAAGCGTTAGAGAAGGCTGATGCTGTGATCCAGGCGAGAAGAAAAAATGCAGACACGAGCAGGAGAGTCAATTTGAAGATTCAGCAGGATTTGGGAAGCTGAACACAGGGAGGAGAAAGGCGATGTGCAACAAACTTCCGAGCCTTGCTCAGGACTTGGGGACCCGGCGTGCTTTCAGTTCAAAATTTAGAAACACTGACCCTCGAGGTTGGAAATTTATTTTGTTTGAGAAGTCACCCATTTTTCCAGAGAGGGTTAACTGAGGCCCTGGCGGAGGGGAAGATTTGTTCAAGGTCACGCAGGCAATTGGCAGTAGGGCTGGACGCCCAGCTCCGGCTCCGCGTCGGGCACGGTGCAGCCTTGCAGAGCAGGCGGCATTTGCAACCCACCCGCCAACCCCACTTTAAGACCCGAGAAACTTTGGCGGCCTCGGAGCATGGTAACTTTGGGATCAGAGGCCACACCAGGTCTTTTCCTCGGATGCCCTTTTTCTCCTTCCCTATTGGCTCATGCTACAAGGGGTACCGTTTGGGTATCCTGTGGTCACCTTGTCCCCGCGCGAGAGGGCTCTGCGCAGGCGCGCGAAGGGTATCTTCGGGGCCCGCGCTTTACGACACTTGTGCGACAGCGGCTGCAGCCACCCGGCCCTCCTTCGCGACGGTTCGGCCGGGTGCCGCTGGCGGCCGTTGCCAGGGTGGGGGGCGCTTTGCGGCATGGCGATGGCTGAGGGCGAGCGGACTGAGTGTGCGGAGCCCCCCCGGGACGAGCCCCCTGCTGATGGCGCTCTGAAGCGGGCAGAGGAGCTCAAGACCCAGGCCAACGACTACTTCAAAGGTATGCCCGCCTCTGAGGGACGGTGGACAGCAGCCCAGGCCGAGGGGTGCCGGGCCCGCGCGGAACCATGGCAACGCGGAGCGGCAGCCTGGGCGCGGGGCAGGCACTACCAAGTGACCAGGCGTGGGGAGGCCCAGGATGGCGCTACCAAGGGCGACACAGGGGGCTTTGAAGAGGAGGGGTACTACCTAGAAGTGGTGTACGGAGCGGGTGCTACTAAGTGGGGAGACCAAGGAGGGCGCTACCAAGTGTGGGGCGAGCTGGGGACCGGAATGAGGGCGCTACCAAATGTGAGGTCTGGAGAGTCGCTACCTGGTGGTGAGACCTGAAGAGGGCGCTACCAAGCAGTAGCATGTGGCAGGGGAGTGACAGTGGTAGCTGGTGGGGAGACCTGGGGTGGATGCCACCGAGTGGGGGGTGCAGGGGGGACAGTCCTAACAGAGAAGGCAATTGTGGGGGTGGGGAATACAGCATTAGATGGCGTTGTGGGGGGTCAAGAAGCGGGAGATTGGGGTGACCCGAGCAAAAAGAATGTGTTGGGGTGCCTTTGGGAGCAGCGGTGGGAGGGTCCCCCAAAATAGTATGACTTAGAATCTTGGGAAGCACTGAGGCGTGGGGGCACTCATTCATTCTTTTATTAAAAAAATGTTCATTAACTACCCGTTATATGCCAAAGATGGCGCTAGACTCTGGGGGTATAGCAATGAATGAGACAGGTGTGACCCTGCCCTTGGGCGGCTTGTAATTTAGTAGGAGAATCAGACATTGAGTAGACACGCAAATAAATAAAATGCTTAAATAGCGACGAGTGCTTTGAAAGAAAACCAGCAGAGTGATGAAGGAGATAATAAGGGTTGGAGGCTACTTTAGATGGGGTGGTCAGGGAAGGCCTTACTGAGGAGGAGGCATTTAAGCTGAAACTCAGAGAAGGGGAACTGGGGAGGAATGTTCCAGGTGGGTGGAGCAGCATGTGCAAAGGCCCTGGGATGGGGAAAGGCTGGCATGCCTGGAACTTTAGGGAATTGTGGGGGAGACTGATACAAGAGAGTAGGACAGAGGCCAGACCATGCAAGGTCTTATAAGTCATTGCAAAAGACTAGTTTGCATTTTACTCAGTTATTCAAGAGGACACATTGCGTAGATAGATGGGCCAGTCTGGACTGGAGAAGAATTTGGGCATGATCAACCTGTGGTTGGAAATGCCTTGAGAATGGATGAGGTCATCTAGGAAGAGGGTCTAGAGAAGGGGCCTAGGACAGAACCCCGATTGCAAGAGGGAGAGGCTAAGAAGTGGTTAGTGAGGTGGAAGGAAAGCTGAGAGAAGAGATGCTTCTGGAAGGAGGAGCTGGTACCCCGAGTCGGATGCTGTCAATGTGAGCACCAAGAATTGACCATTAGATTTGGCTGCATGGATGGTGGTGGTGACGTTGACAAGAGCAGTTGCTGGGGAATCACGGGGGTGGTAGCCAGCTAGGAGGGCGCTGAAGAGTGAATGGGAGGGGAGGA